>JAOPGA020001241.1:0-77626 GCA_026419775.2 Acrasis kona | reverse complement strand
TGATTTGATCTGCCGACACTGCAGCTGCAAGGAATACAAAATGATGTTTCTCTCTTCCATGCCTCCAACGCGTGTTGTTATCAACTGCTCTAAATATCTTGATTCTTCCGATTGCATTTTCAACCAATATTCTTACAGATCCAATCACACGATTAACGGCAGAATGTAACTCGTCAACAGCTCCCTTATATGGCACCACTGTATGTGGCAGACCTTGATATCCTTTATCTGCAAGCAGGAACTCCCCTGGTTGTAGTTGATTGTCTGGTCGTCTTAACCAAGACCTCGCAATGCTCACATCATGAACTGTACCTCGAAATGGTCCATGTATATCTAGTATTCTCCCATCAACAATTGAGCACACAATATGATATTTCACCATGTGTCTCCGTTTCTTTCCAGAGTAGTAGATACGTTGAATGTAGTATTCAGATGGTCTCTATGGCACACTCAGTAGCATCAATTATAAGCCTTACATTCTGGAAGACTTCTTCAGGAACCTCTCCTTCAAATCGGTTGTCAAAGTCAAACTGTGTTGGTAGTCATGAATTCACGTCCTCTCAATCGTTTGAGCAGATATGCTAACACCTCTGGCCATGTTCCCATTTGCTCTTGGAATATTCTTTTTGCTCTCGAGTTGAAAACTTTGTAGAAAGCATCCCATATCGAGGTTATGTAAGCCTGCTCTACTTGCATCGCAACCACTCAGTTAATGTCAATTGTTAACTTTCAAACAACTTTACAATAACAACTTTCTGTCAATCATCAAACACAGGACGAGTATGAGGAAGGAGCACTAATATGGAAGGGAGTTAACGTTGCGTTACCTACCGGTAATTTAAAAGAGTTACATTTAATTTGATAACAAACAAATAGAAGGAAAAGAACATGGGTGGAGGTTTTAACAAATCATCTGATCCTGTAACCGAACCAGAGTACCAGGTAGTCAGCATTCCCATCCCTGAAGACGCAAACACCAACCTGAACGTCATGTGCAAGTTYGAGAAAAGGGTAGGCCGTTTTTATGAAGGATTTACAGTTGAAAGAACCACTGAGGAAGAGGCTGAGGACGAGGATGAGGACATTGCATTTAGCCAAATCAATTAAAATTGTTCAATTTGTTTAATTTTATGTTTACTTCGATTAACTCATTTTAAAATAATTCAACAATTTAAAATTATTTGAATACGTTCAAATTGTTGAAGTTGTTCAAATGTTGAAGAAAACAACCCTAATCCTTCTTTTTTTAAATTTAATAAATGTCTCACTAATTGGAGATGGTAATTAAACTTTTGGTATGTTATATAACTTTCAAACACTTTTCTTTCTTTTTATTTACAAATTCAACCTTGGTAGTTATTTTATTACCAATATAAATTCTATTTACAATATCTACAATTGATACAATCTTTTTATCAACAATCAAAAATGGCAGTTTACTATGCTCATGATAAATATTAAGTAAGGAAGAATTGATATTAACTATTTCTAAACAGTTCTCCATATTTAGTTTGTGTATTTTTGTAACTGGTGGTCCTTTAGGAACAGGTATAAGATTTACCCCTACTCTATTTGTCTTGACCCTCTGTCAAGCAGGTTTATATGGTATCTGCTCTTCCACACCGATATTGATGAAATATTTTATTCACAAATGGTTTTACAAAAAGAGCTTAAAGGGGGGCTATTATTTGGGGGAGGATTCTAATCGATGACTACCTGTAACATTCACTGAGGTTATAAATAAACAAAAACAGCAAAGTGTACTTAGAAGCAGAATTGTATATGATCTACTTTCAAACCACTTTCAAAAAGATTTAACCAATCTGTAACAAATGTTGTTTCTTTCCTTTTGCCACTCTCTTTTTTTTTGCTACCCTCCTCTCTCTAGTCGCTCTTCTTATCTCTTTACACTTGGATCATCCTGGTGGAATGACTGTGGAATCAAAGAAAGCAAATGTACATGCTTCCCTCAAAGAGACCCTGAATTTGTTGAAATATGCAATTATGAATGTAGCTTGCTGACTTACATTAATTCATTGTGGAGACAAGAATTATCACTAAAAGATTTAAATATGAATAAATGTAAAGAGTATGCTGACAATAGCCATAACATTGCTGGTATAACAAAACACCATGTTGCTGTTCTTATAAAGGAGAAAGGTTTTGACAAAGAACGGCTTTAAAAAGATTCATGAGGAAATAGTTGGTTTTGTGCTAGAGGGTCATGATACATCGTGAATGGCGCAGATTAATAATTTTTGCTGAACAAACATTTATCCCTTGTATTCATCAGAAAGTAGATGATGCCAAATGGATTTTAGGCACATCTCGTATTTTAGCATCAATTTTTTATTTGTCAACAACAAATTTGACAACTCATTTGAGAGGCTCGCTGAGGAAATTACGAAAGACTGCAAAATATGTTGCTGCTATAGAAGAGAGAAAGAGGGACTGGGTGTTCTTGTGGGGTCAAAACAAAAGCAAGTTTATTCAATATGATGTCAAGAATAGATGGAACTCTGTGTATAGAATGATAGATGACGGAATTCAATGTAGATCTGTGTTTGACAAGTATGTTCGCCTTTATGACAATGTCAAACAGTATGCCATAAATGACAATGAATGGAACAGTTTGTGTCAATTACTCAGAGGTCTTGGTATATTCAACACCGCAACTCTATGTGTATCCAAGAAACTAAACAACATCGCAGATGGTATCGAGGTGTTCCAAACAAAATCAAGGCATTTTATGATGATCTAGACTTGATTAAAGGCAATAGACGCGATCCATCTTCAATCAAGCTAAAATACCTTCTTACAATAGATGAAGAAGTATCAGATGCATTGTATAGTGGGAGAGAAAAGTTCTACAAATACTACAAAAAGGCTGCCAACTCCTCCATTTACCAGACAGCATCACTACTCAATCCAACAGTAAGAAAGTCATAGCTTGAGCAGAGCAACCCAAAGAAGAGTATTGACATCATTATGAACAATTTTATTTTGAAGCCATGTGCTCCTTATATCACTCCTGCCAGTTTGCTAACTGAACATGCGGTTCAACTCTGGCCGGGACATTCACGGACTCCGTAGACATTGTTTGTCACCTGAGTCCCTCAAGAAGCTTATGGTGTTGAAAAAGAACAAACACATTCTTCAATAAAGGTTGATAAATTTTTTGAATATTGAAAGTCACAGGTTGCTTCCCTAGAGTACTAGTCCGCTYGCCTCTTTTTGTCATCATTTACTTTCAATAACTTTCGGCTTTCTTTCGATTGTTCTTTCTTTCGCTTTCGTTTCAATAAGGTTGACTTTCAATGAAAATTATTTTCGTTTAAAATAGCGAAAGTGTTTTGAAAGTGTTTCGAAAGCTTTTGTTAAGAGCCCTAGGTATTGGTCAATTATTTATAGAATCTGCAAAAGCAATGTGTGAGAATATATGTTGGATGAACATAACAAATTTTTAAATATTTGGAGTGATCCTCAGCATCAATTGTATTATGCCTCTATTGGATCAAATAATCATTGTATAGAAGCTTTACAAAAATTGACTTTATAAAATGCAGACCAACAAGAAAAGTTAGATTTAGGGAACTTGTTACAACACAAAGACATTGTACATGATGTCATTGTGAATAATAAAAAATTGTGGCCAAGTTATGAAGATATACAAGATGGAAAAGATGACATCAGCACTCTTCCTCTTCGACAATCTTGGGTTAGCTTTTATAATACAATATATGTTAGTAATGAACCTGTTGAATGTTGCTTTTCTGATGTTAGCCGACCTGACTTTTATAATTGAGGTGCAAAATCCATTGAGTCTATGATGAAGTTACTTCGAAATTCGAATGACTTGAAAGAGCTGACAGTTGATGAAGCAGATTATGCTGCAAAAAGAAAGGCATTTTATAAAAGGATCAAAACCCTCAGAGACAACATTGACATTGAATCAGTTGATGAAGCTAAAAGAATCAATTAGATACAATTGATTCAACTGCTTCACATTTAATTAAAAAGAAAAAGAAACAATAGGAAGAAAACAACCCTGGTAGGCTGCTTATATAATGCAGTATATGGATTGTGTACGTGATGAGTTTGAAATTAATTCAAAATCAAAGAAACTGTTAACAGTACAAAATATGAAAAAATTATTTACATTATTTAAAAACCTAAATTGCCTTCCTCAAAATATTGCAGCCTTAATACAGTTGCTGAGTTTTACAAATTGTTTCAAGATGAAAGAATTACTTGTTTAACTGAGCAGAATTTGGGACTGCCGCCTTTTTACTTTAATAACTTTGATCCAACTATATTGACACAATTACCTTCATCTCAACTAACTACCCCTCGTCAAACAACAACACCATCAACACCACATTCTAATAATCAGACTTTTCCTTCACTTAAAACACCTCAAGTAAATTCTACTATAATGGTTCAAAAGCATTTCTTTACACCTGCCAACTCCAAGTTAACTTGGCAAAGGAGTCACAGTTTTTCTGAGGTTGAACAAAGCCCATCAAGATCACCTGTACATAAAAAAATCAAAGCAACAGTTAATGCATCGCCATGTGCAGCTAATATTATCAATGTAGATTCATCACCTATTCAAAGGTTACCTTTTGCAATATTGAGTTCAAATGACTTCAATATGGCTGTAACTAACAGAGCGTTGGATTTTGGAGTAAATAACTTGTCAGGAACAGGAAAACAACCTATGGGACCACCTATTGATTATAAAAAAATAGAACCAAAGCAGGCTAATAAATACAGTAAAGAGAAAACAAAAGGTATCCCATCAGAGTACATGTCAATGTTTGACTTGAAATAAATTATAACATCAACGCAGGTGCTAATTTATACATAATATATTAAAAACAAATTGTTTGTATTAATTGGGATGTAGACCAGTAGGCACAAGTAAATGACGATGTCTGTTAGAAGCAGGATAGAGGTGCGACGAGAAAGGGGTTCGATTATTGAAAATTTTGCCCAATCGACCGATTGTTTCTGTTTTTGTGAGATGGCGTCAGCCATCACTCTATATGGTGTAATTGGGATTTGTGTGAAAACGTCAAAAAACGACGGACTGAAGAACTCGGCAGGAACTTGGATTCTAAGAGTACTGAAGAGCTGCAACTTCTTCATCACTACAATCAATATATTGGGCCTGACTTACCATACTTGTAAAGGTACTACATACTTGAGCAGCAACCTTAATTGGCAAGTATATTGATATTGCTGCTATTAAAGGTTTACGGAAGTGTGAATTTTGAGGTAACTGTCTAAATAGGTCTTCTACAGGATCACGTACACAAATAAACTCAAATAAATGCTGTGTTCCTTATTCTTCAACAACATTATCATATAGTATCCATTTTTTGACAAATTCTTGTTGTATATTGTCAATGTGTTTGGTGAAATGCGAAGAATGTACAAAATTCTCCAGAAATTTTGAATAACCCTCTTCACCAATTTGAGATTTCAACCTTGTTAATGTAATAATAATTGGCTTGATAGTTTTCTGACAGTTAAAGCGTTTTGTAATTAAATATTTGAGCCTCCAGTCAATTATTCTTGTTTGTAATTTTTCTTCAATTAATTCCGCACATTGCAATTAAATTCCGCAAAATTGGATGAAGTTGAAGCAATTGGATGGGAATGAACCTTTTCCGCGTATTCCTAGGGAACTTGAACATGGAACGCGTATAAATAGGTATTTTGAAATGATTAAGATCAATAACAATGACACAAGAGAACAATGATCTGTCAAGGGAGATGCATGACATCAGCAATGAAGTATCATCTGCCAATATATTCAGCTCACAGATTACACCAACAACAACACTCTATAAAAACATTTGTATTGTTGTTGAAAATGCCGTTATGTACATGAAGAAATGAAAGGTTTGTAGATACACATACAGATTTTATAAAGATGACATTATGAAAGTGCAAGAGGAACATCACAGGATATGGACAGTATCTGCCGGGCTGGTGAACATGTTTGCCTGTACGCCCAAACATTTACAATAGATAAAAATAAAGTTCAATTTCCGTAATCCGCAATTATCCTCAATAATTTCCGCAAAATTGCACAAAATTCTGGCCTTCCAGACAAATTTCATGTTCTCCAACAGATTTTCATCTTTGTCGTTCATTTTTCGGCCTTTTGACAAAAAATTGGTCCTAGAATCTTTAATTACGAAATGCCTTAAGTTCTATACTGTATTTCTTTTGTGGAAAATTCTATAAATTGTCAAAATTGTAAAGAGATTTGATACAATTTCTTTTGTCATCACAATAGGGGGTGGTTTTATGTTGTTATTGTTATTATTTTTTTACACTGATACACCCTATTGCGTTACTAGGGAAAGATGGACAATATCAATCAAAACTCATCCTGAGAAAATGTTAAAGTGCTAATGTCCAATAAAAGATTGTGCCCAACATGCCAAGATTTTCAATGCATACCTTATCACAAAACATTTAAAGGAATTTCATAAGATAGCAATTGAGCCAAAAAAAAGGTCAAATTTTGAACTGTTTAATACATTAAACGTACTTGACGGCTGCAACCAATATTTCAAATATGAAATAAGTTGTTTGTCTTGATCAGTAAGTGGATGATCTTTTTTTGTATAAATCGCATTCTGCGAAAAGCTTTATTAGAATAAATTTACATATTTATAAATGACTCTATACAGCCGAAGGCCCGCCTAGCTTGGCGGATTTGATGGCGTGTGTTGCGCAACGCGCGTGCCAGATGGAGTAAGAGGTCTCCATCAAAATGGTTGATATCTTCCTCAACACTTGGAGTGGCTTTTTGACTGGTATCTTACTAGAAAAACGCTTAACTACATCCATACTAGTGTAACCAAGTAGACTAGCATAAATAGTAGCTTTACGCTTGTCTAAACTTTTTCAAAAATTAGATCATGTGTAAAATGAGCAGCAAGTCATATGAGAAGTCAAAACAGTAACTAACTTCTTTTAAGTTTAAGGACCTCTTTACCTGTTGTCTACTGTACAGTTTGGTTTAGATTGTATAAGCTTACAAAATTTTTTCCTCTGAATCTGTGGTTGGTAATGTGTATTTGCTGTGGCTGCAGTAAAAGAGGAGGAACAGTGTTGCCATCAATTCTTTGTCATCTGTAACTTTTGTATAAAATGGATGCCATTGCCTGATGGCTAGAACCATTTGAACTCTACCTCAAGTTTCATAGTTTCTTACTTTTAACCTCTACCACAACTCTCAATACCTTCATTGTTAGGGAAATCTATGCCAGTTTTTTTAGGATCCATACAAGCCTTCATTACTACCTGTAATAGTGGAAGAATCTAAGTCAGTTTTAAATCTTTACAAGCCATCATTTCATGCCATTATCAAGGATCCAAGCCAACATGCTGTTTTTAAGTCCCATACAATGCCTCTACACAAGCCATTGTCTTATACCTTCATCATTACATTAAAGACCTTCACCCAGGCCAACATGACAAGAATAATTACATAACATCATTGAATGGAAACTATCATCACTTTTACAATTGAATTGCTATTTGCTATTACATGAATGTTCCACTTCAGCACCATCGATTGATGCACAGCGAGAATCTGTTGTATGAAGGTCTGAGAATGTTGCGCTGTCACTGTTGAGCAATCCACTTTCTAAAAATACATTAATTTATCCAAAATAAATAAACTGAAGCAACCTTATCAAACATCCATTACTGCACATTCTGTTGATGGAGGTGATAAAAGGGAACTCTATATTGTTCATTGTGCCAAATACTCTCTAAAAATAATTACCGACAAACATGGGGCACTTGGCTTCTAGCTTGTCATAATATTCAAGGTATTGCTCTGCAGTTGTGCATGCAACCATCAACAACAACCCAGCAGAACTTATAAACAGAGTCAATCCCTACTATTATTTGGACAAACTTTTTGCACTTAAGGAGTTCGTCTCCAGTGATAAATAGAAACTCGAAGTCGGTTGGATTCATTTCGGTTACAGAGCGAAGCGATTGTCAACATGAGAAATAAATAAACTATTTAGTATCAAATTGTTTTATTAAATTGTTTTTTTAAGCCTCCATTTTTCACACTCAGATGATATTTTATATTCAAAAGTTGTCAAGTAGTTGTAATCTATGCTGTCAAGAACGCAAGAAAGAATGAAATCGCTTTCACAAACACCAGATTTAAGCAATAAACATATTTTATTCGCAGTATTACATGCTTACTAGCTTTATTCTTAACAGGAATACTCTTTTTAACATTCTTGCCTTTTCCCTTCTTACCTCTAAAAGGTATGTTACACCTAGCCCCATCTCAACAAAAAATATGTAATTTGAGTGCCCATATGCAAAGCTTCTTGTTAAAACTGTTCCACCAAATTGTGGCACTGGAGGAATCATTTGAGGGTTAGGAGCCACCCACTTGTTGCTCAAAACATTAGTTTTTATACACATGGCCACTGAGTATGGTGTTATTTATATAACAATCCTTGGCATAATTGAGACATTGGTGGCACCATGGGCGTGTCATCTAGTGGTTTGTGAAAACAGTGCATGTATAGACAGTAATAATTCCTGTTGTGAATATCTCGCGGAATCATCCTTTTGTAATCCTCATCGTTATCCCGCGGAGAAGCCGCCGTTTGTTGTCAATAATGGTCTGATAAACACGAAAGTTCGGGGAAACATAGTCGTCAGTATACTCTATAAACACACAAATTTATTCTTTGTACAACATAAGTTGGGTTGATAATTCTTCCCTGAAATCTGAAATGTGAATTTTTCTTGAATCGCGCATTAACACAAAAGCGTTGGCGACCATGTCCTGAAGTATGCTCAACAACATCTTAGTCCTCCAGTTGTTTAGGGCATATGCATAATTAGACTTATACCACCACTTGTTGCTACGGTCTACCCCATTGAAGGATGATCGGTACATGTCATGATGAGTAGCATTATTTTTGAAATGTAGCGTACGGTAGCGGTTCAAAACAATATCTGATATCTCATTATGCTCTTGACTGTGCTTAACCTTCTCCATAAGGYGAGTTACCATTTCTTGTTTGGTTGGTGCAGTCTTCTGGCCATGTTTCTTGCATAATTCTTTCAGTTTTGTTGATTTCAGCTTCATGAGGTATTTGTTCGAGTATGTAATATCATTCTCAATATAATCTTCGTTGTTCACAACAATTTGT
This sequence comes from Acrasis kona, assembly GCA_026419775.2. NCBI lineage: Eukaryota > Heterolobosea > Eutetramitea > Acrasida > Acrasidae > Acrasis > Acrasis kona. The sequence continues at coordinate 68,408 of JAOPGA020001241.1, read as the reverse complement.
GGGTTTGTGTCAACTGTAGTGTTGTAAGCATTTGTTGCTAAATGGTGGTATTGATTGTCATTTGAATTATCATCATCCTCTTCTTCTTGTATGTTAGCTTGTACTGAGAACATGATGTTGTCCACAGTTGCACAAGCACTCCAGCTACCAGGTTGAAGATCTTGTTTAAGGCAATCCCAAACATACGGACAATTATTAACACCCATTGAGAATGTCCCTAAATGCCCCTTAGAATTGAGAGATTGCAAGACACTTAAAGAACCAAAAGCACTATCTCCAATAAAATGACCGCTCCCATACTTCCATCTATCTACCACACGCATAAATGACTCTTGAGGAGAATATTGAGTCCAATTTACGTATGGCTCAAAATCAATAATGAACGGGCGGTTTGTTTTCGTTGAATACACAACAGCTTTGTAGTTCATAAGGCCATTTGGGTGCGGTTTCCGAGGTATGTATCGTTTTGGAATATAATCACCTTTGAGTTGCCATTTCTTCCGAGTTTCTTTTCTTGGTTTATACGAATAAATTGTCTCATCAAACACACACACACAAGCATACTTCCATGCACTTTGACAATTGGTGCGAAGAAGATCAAAGATTGAATCAAACTCTGTGTTATTTGGTTCAAGACAACTCAGAATTGCATGGAATCGTTGCCATCCCATTGGACAATTTGTATCCTTTCTAATCCGTTTAAACATTGCACTCACACTAGGATTAAGTTTTGTGTGCATGTTCTCAAGTTTCATTATGATACCATAAAAGTTGACAATGTCCATGTACGAAACATTTTTGTAATATTTATGTGACGACTTCGAAATTTGGTTTGTAGTCAACTTATGTCGCATCTGTCTATTGACAACTTGAACCAACATCAAGAAAACAAGCTTTGACACAATGCACATAAAAAATTCTATTGCCTTTTTGAAAGTGCGCAATACCACTCGGCTGTTTGGTTGTGACACAGTATTAAATGTGTTCACTTCCTTCACACTTGATGATGAAACTTTATGGAACCCAGCATTGATAACATCATCAATATCCTGCCTTGTTTGTTTGTCCCTGTCTTCTTGTGTCTCTTTCTTCTTCCTCTTCCTCCCTTTCTGTTCACTGATCACTTTTTGTGTGTCCTCATCACACACAATTTCGTCACACTTTCGTTTCTTAGACATTTTGAGATAAAAATAACATGTTCCGTGCTTAAAAATAATAGTTTATTGAGGGATAACAATGCGCCCAAAAAAGCCTTAAGGATAATGATACGCTTAAAAACGGATTATCCGGCGAGATATAGGAACTATTGTTTATATAATACAAAGTGAATAAATAATTGTTAACAAAAAGTATTTTACATTTAATGTTTGTCATATGGAGAGATAATGTACTTCTTTAGTCAATATCTCTCTTTGTGTTCTTAATCTTTTGATCAAACATACAACTGCGCTGATGTGGGACTCACTGGAGCATTGCTTGTAGTAGTGTTTTGAACTGAACTTGATTGGGACATTCTAACTATTTATGTACTGATGTTTTTTAAACTGTGGTTGACTTTTGGACTGATTAAGGTGACATGTACTGGCGGATATCTGAAATGTACAAAGGTTTTCTGAAATGTACAAATAATTATCTGAAATGTACAACAAGGTACACAGGTCGCTGAATACCTTACATAAAGACCATCTTTTAACATGACTGAACATATGTATGTGTTTTTTGTTTTTGTTAAAATCTCCCTATTGATTTCACAATTTATATCTACAATTTTCAGATGTTGGAAAACTAGCCATTCACATCAGCCCACCGTTGATTTACACACCAACATTTGTTATTTACCTTTCATGGCAATTTTTAGCCATCCGTTAAACATCTCTGATTGCTATAAATTCAACAATAATTGTTTAAAAACACAATTAAATCAACAATGAAAACTTCTCCAGTCATTCATTCACAACCTGAAGATGAATCTCCTTCAAAAGCCAACATAATGGCGATGATCAAAGAAATTAAATCCATTACCCTTTTACTAACAAGACTGTATTAGACAAAATGCAGCGTTTCAGCGCGTTGAAATTTATTGCAATCATATACAACTTTCCCATTACATCGATGGTTTTAGTAAATTTTACTTTTGAAAACATCAGTTTATATGAGCGGAAATGCTTGTGGACGCTAATGTGTTAATACAGTCTTGAGAATTATTTTATTAAAAACCAATTGGGTGTGGCGGGCGGGAACCTTGTCCAWAAGCGATTGTGAAGTTGGAATTTGAGAATGTGACATAGTGATGTGTAAACGATTAATTTTGAACAATCTTTCACAAACGCATACTCAACTCATTTTAACCGGTCAATCTCCCTCCAAATCTGTTACAATGGGTTAATAAATAAAATAAAATACATTCTTTATAGTAGAGGGTAAATAATATTAGTCCTATGGAAATATAATAACCAAAGTGAACTAAAAGAACAGAACCAATCATCAAGAACCCAGTTGTACCAGCTATAACGTTTAACAAACAAACCTGACCCAAGAGACAGCACATTGACACCTGCGCAAAGGGCATTATGCATGAGCACCATGACAGGTGAATTCAAGTACATGTCTTTGGACAAGATCTAATCCAACATGCCCCGGGACAATCCTGATTGTGACAAGTTGAAAAAGTTGTATGCTAGGCGAGCTGTTTTAGAGCTTGATTATCCTTTAATGATGATCCCAGAGTATGCAAAGTGGAACTCTCAGGCCACTGGTGATCCGTTTCACAGTTACCTGTACAACACCTAGTCAAGAAACTGGATGAGTTCCAAGTCAATTTCAAGGCACCGGAGAATCCACCGAAAAGGCAAAAGGTTACCTATTGCACAAAATAAACATTATATTTTACAATTTTTAGACTGGTAAAAGATTTAAACCTTTTCTTCCATATCTCAAACACCTCATGACATCGTGGATTGCATAATGTTATAACTTTGTTGTTTAAAAGTTCACTTAAAAGTTGTTCAACTGCTTTGGTATGTTCAATCGGAATATGATTTACAGTTGGATCTATCACAGTGTTCTTATTTGAAAATGGCAGTGAAACCCTATTCGTAAACAAATCTTTGAAGTTGTACGCAATCTTACGGTTGCGTGGTCGATGTGAAAGATTGTTATTACAACATTCCAGTTGCGGAGGAGAGTAAACCATATCTTGGAATTACTTTTAACGGTAAATATTATCGATTTAAAAAATGTCCAATGGGTGTGACCACCAGTAATGAAGCATGTGCTACATTAACTAATTTTTTTTTATAAATCGCATTCTGCGAAAAGCTTTATTAGGACATGTGTGGTTGGTTGACTTGGTGTTGAGACCTTTACCATCAAGTAAAAGTGAAGTATCCAACAGGACCATTTAAGAAAACTATAAGAATCATCAACAGTATTCACTCCAAGTGATGAATTTGGGTAAGAAATCAAATTAGAACATCAAAAACTACACATTAGAATTGTCGGTTGGGATGTTTTCATTTCAACACCTCATCAAAATGAACCATTTATCATCACAAAGATAAATAAGATCTATTCAAAACAAGAAACCCTCTAGATCCAATCAAGACATTATGGTCAACTTTCATTACATGAACAAGGGAACAGTACATTTCAGAACCGAGTAGAGAGTGTAACGGTTATCGCGAAACACCACTCTGAGAGTCAAGATCCCCATCAGTTAATGTATTCTTTCTTTGAATGCAAGATGGAGTATACAAACCATCTTTTCCATAATGATGATCAAGCAATGAAAAGCAGTTACATGCCTTCATTTAATGAGGTGTTGAAATGAATACATCCCAACCGACAATTCTAATGTGTTGTTTTATGATACTCTAATTTGTTTTCTTACCCGAGGTGATCGCTTGAAATGAATACTCCTGATRATTCTTATGGTGTAAAGGGGAAACGGTTCTCATAATGATAGCTTTAGGTAGAAATAGGTGGAGTGAAATGATTAAAAGCCGCCCCTGATATCTTCCTCAACACTTGGAGTGGCTTTTTGACTGGTATCTTACTAGAAAAACGCTTAACTACATCCATACTAGTGTAGCCAAGTAGACTAGCATAAATAGTAGCTTTATGCTTGTCAGTCATAGGATGTTTGTCAAAATCAAAACCACTCTGGTACAGTGTAAAAGGAAGACCCCAGAATTTAAATGAGCCTTTTATAAGTGAACCTGGCAGCAAATTGCTGCAAATCAGTTCATTAATTGATCGCATTGCATCATATGTGTATGGCAAGTTTCTGCGACAATTCAGAAGAACATGGGATTGGTCCTCGTGTTGCAAGCAACACCTCGGGCATTGTTGATTATTTGATTCTTGTCATCCCAATACTGCATTTTAGAGAGTGTGTAAAGTTGATTGGAACGGAGACGGAGGAGGAAGATCTGTTTGGGTTGTGACATAAGATTGGTGTCAACGCTGGCTTTGATATTATATTCATCGTGGAGAATATTATATTTGTAGTCCAAGGAGTTGGAGATGGTGGACAGAAGGTAGTCGGAAACAGCACTACAAACAGAGGAGTGTGGAACTTCACCTTTGCAAACAATGTCAAAAAGAAGTGAGGATGAAGGACTGATGTCATTGATGTAGTGGTTATTGAGTCCCCGCTTTGCATTACCAGGAATGTTGGCATGGGCCTGAACATAAATGAACTCGCAGCTTGTGAGTCGATTCCTCTCTGAAATAATGGCAGATGGTCGCACACTCGGAGTTTTTCTTCTAAAGAGCTCAGCTTTGAGAAGCTGTGAACTGCTTCAATCCCAGAGAGACAGTCAGTCATAACGGTGACATTTTGACCATCTCTGGAGCGTCTTAAAGCTTGGAGGAATCCATACAGTTCTGCTCTATAGTTGTTGGCAATGCCAGGTATTCTACCATACTACACCTTATCAAAGTTTTCACTATTAACTACAGCGTACGCAGCAATAGTTTTGTCTTTGTTAGCGGAGCCATCTGTGTACTATGTGACAGCATTTCCATCGCTATTAATGTCATTAGTTGTGGGTCTAACAAGATTGGAGCGAGCTTCCTCTAGAAACAGTGCAACTTTACCTTTGTCTGGCGAAACCAAAGTGCGTGCCACTGTCCTGTTGTAGTAATCTTTCAAGTCAACATCTAAGAAATCCGAGAGCTGTTGAACATTATCAACATCAGACCAGAAAGCTACATTAACTAATTATATTGCACAAATCACTGATCCTTCCATACTAGTCCAGATTGATGATTTTTTAGTAACAGGCCATTCACGTGAGGATGTAATTGAATTAAGAGATGCATTAATTGAGAATCTGCGTCAAGCTGGGCTTCCAGTCAACTATGACAAGTCAGAACTAGAGCCTAAACAACAGTTTTATTTCACATGAATGTAATGTTGTTAGCTCCTGTTTAACATGAAACTAATTTAATGTAATTCTTTCTAATGAACTCCTGTTTAACACAAGAGTAACGTTTCTTATTTGAATATATACATTTTAATTAACAAACTTCCCTTATATTTGAAGGTAACTCTATACTTGACAAATATATATACTCCATGTTTTCACACACACAGCCAAAATAATACAATCACCGTAAATGTTGGTTGACTTCATTTTACAACTGATATACCATCCTTCTACCCACAATAGAGAGTGAATTGGCATTCTATATGAAAACATAGCCCCACCTTGGACAATGGAATGTATAATGTAAATTGAGTTGTATCTTTCTAAAAACACTGAATATGGCACCCCTACAGCATTTACATATGTCGCTTTTGTCAGTTTAAGCGACGTCTGGTGCAGCAACGGAAAAGTGAATGCTGTCACTACCGGTACTGGAGTCTATATTACCCATGTTGGTGGAATGGCCCCAACACAAGTGTTAATTTCTGCAATTGAGGATGGCAGTGGTATTTTTGGTAGTAGGTTTGAGTAAATAATTAATCTTGGGTTGGCGAAGATTGTGTTCACTCCATTTGTTAACAGAGGTGGAAGGATGCTTGATAGCATTAGTATGATAGACATGTTTGTCATTTGTATGTTCTTTGTTTGTAACTTCTGAAAACAATATTTTACATCTGATTTGACATGCTCATTTGATAAGATTCCTTTTATATATATGTCTGATGGCACTTCAATGTAGTGTAGCATTTTCTTCTGTGCTCTGTTGTATTTCAAAACTTTAAAATCAGTTAATAGCAATAAATTAGTTGAGTTTACAGATTTTGACGTTAAGTAAGACTCTAAACTTAAGTTTTTTGCCTCCTTGAAATTAATTTATCAATTTAAAACTCTACATTTAAAAAACTAGAAGATCAGCCTTCTTGCACAATATATTTGATCTATTGTGACATCCTTTTCATAGTTATTTGTAAGTTGTACACTTGCTTAATATAACATCTAACTTAAATACTTAAAATCTACCTCAGGCAACATAATATAGATACAGAATCCAATCAAATGAATGTTTCAGTTGTTGAACAAATTATGTATACATTGTTAATAAACAGTTTTATACAACATACTGCAATTGATAAACAAAGAATATGTACAGCTTTCAATCTAATTTACATCTAATTTAAATGTTAATTCTTTGATAATTTATCAAACTCTTATCAATAAAACATCATCAATTCTTTACTTTAAAATCTATATTGCATCCAGTTGTTGTTATTAACTAGTTCAAAATAATTATGGATGGGCATGACAAACTCGGGGGCTCATAGTTTTCGGCAAGTTGAGCAAAATTGTTCCATAGTGATGTATATAGCTCCGGGTCATCCAGAGAAGAAGGGAAGTTAAATCTTGTTGGGTGTATAGGTTTGGGGGACTTGGAGATACGAGTGGAGACATCCAAAAGGACCATGCGGTGGTCAGTAATGACATACTCCTGGGATTTGGATTCATATTTGAAAACATCAGAAATGGCTGCATGAGAGCCAAAGAAGTAGTCAATACGACTTTTCGCGCAAGCTCTGTTGTTGGCGGGGTAAGTGAACCTTTTGTTTGAGTGGATATTATATTTCCATAGGACTAATATTATTTACCCTCTACGATAAAGAATGTATTTTATTTTATTTATTAACCCATTGTAACAGATTTGGAGGGAGATTGACCGGTTAAAATGAGTTGAGTATGTGTTTGTGAAAGATTGTTCAAAATTAATCGTTTACACATCACTATGTCACATTCTCAAATTCCAACTTCACAATCGCTTTTGGACAAGGTTAATGCGCTTGGAGCGAAGGGTGGTGTTCTCCTCAAGAACAGCATCGGTTGTATGGACCTTGAGGAACTATGTGACAAGATGAAGACTAGGAAGGTCCGCTTTCCTTTCTTCTATGACGCGTTACCATCTGATGTTGACCGTCGCAACGCAATTCTCCCACTGTTGTGGAAGAGTTACGCTAAACCTCCCATTCTCCGGAAGATTTCAATGGAGGATGAAGAGGAGGAGTTGGATGATCGGTTGGAAGACGAGGAGGAGGCGGGTCTAGACGCTTTAGCGCCTGTCGATAACATTGAATCCATTCCTCAGGGTGCGGTACCACCCGCGACAAGAATTGTGCCGCCTAATGAAGTTACATTCACCTTGGAGCAGGTCAAAGCTCTTCAAGCGCTGAACTGGAACGTTTCTGGTTCTAGTGCTGACAAGCCCGTTCTGGTGGAGGACAAACCTAAATCCACTTACAAATCAGACTGGGACAAACTTTGTTCACACAAGGTTGCTTCCAACTCCAACCTGGATGGGCGCTTACAAACCATTTTGGACTTTGACACGGGCATTCATGACGTCATCGCTCCGAATTCTACTTTCCGGCCCAAATCATTCAATTTGGATACTGCTTCTACTTTGGATGCTATTAAGAGTATGGACGGCAATTTTGCTAAACAGGTCCTGCTCAAATTGGTTGAGAGATTGAACCACACAGGTCGCGTGCTGGAGGTTGGGTTGACCAGGTACGAAGATTTAATTACCACTTCAGCCCCTTCTCTTTTCCATCTTCCCGACTACCGTGCATTTATGGCTAGTCATGATATGCTTCTCAACTCGGTGGCTTTTACCCACTTAGCGTTGAAGAACAAGGATTTAAAGTCGGCCGAGGAGGCGACTACTTTTCAAAAGTAAAATTTACTAAAACCACCCATGTAACGGGAAAGTTGTATATGATTGCAATAAATTGCAACGCGCTGAAACGCTGCATTTTGTCTAATACAGTCTTGTTAGTAGAAGGGTAAGAATAGATTCAAAATCAACAAGATTATGGGAGTCCATAAAATTGGTGATTGAAGAGTTTAACGGTCTTGAACTATCCTCCAAATCTGCGTGGTTAATAATGTCATTCCAGTCACTACCAAAAATGGAGATATGGGCATTGGAGTCGGAGCGGGAGAGATAATCTTCAAACAAGTTGAGCAGTCCAGAGGTTGATACGATATGGCGAGGATCACCATAAATGTTTGCCAGAAGGAGTGGTTTGGCTGGGTTGCCATTAGTGCAAAGCTCTATTGATAAAGAGCGCGGGTTATTGGTGATAACTCGATAGTTGGCAACAACGCACTTATCCAAGACCATGAACGTACCGCTACGGGGCTGGGTGGGGTCGGCAGCGTGTATGAAAATCTTGTTGTTGTCAGAGAAGAACTTGGATATAGCCGAAGCACATGGGTGGTTGAGTACAAAACCAAGGTCTTGACCGAAAAGGACCTCAATTTTATATTTGTCAATCAAGGTATTGACGGCGCGAAATTTGTTGTACAGGCTGCTGGAGTTTAGCTGTGCAATGCGCAACTTTGCACGTAACCTCAGGTGGCGTTGTTTATTGGTCATTGTAACCGCGGTACGCCATGTAACCRTGGGCGCGCTTCTCACCAACATGAGGAGATGCACCATATTTGTATGGAACATACTCAATCATTCTACCAGAGTTACGGAGGGGGGGACCGAGACTGGGATTGTGGCTACGCTTTCTCTCAGGTGACAGAGATTTGTAGAAGTTAGAGAAGGAGGATTCAAGGACCTCTTTAACAGTTGCACAGACAATAGTTTGAAGCTCAGGGGAGAGCAACAGTGGCTGGCAGGGGGCAGGAGATGGAGTATATGTGTTCTCCCGTACAGGCGAGAGCAGTTGAGCGGTGGACCAAATGACAGGACCAGGGGTGCAGGGCTCAGCAATGACAAGGGGGAGTGGTGGGGAGAGTGTTGCAGCGGCAGTGGTCGCGGTGGTGTCGGCGGTGTTGGCGGCAGAGGCGGGTTTTGACGCTTTGGACGCTTTGGCATCATAGATGTTCTTGAAGAACGCTTTTTTCCTCTTGGAGTTGGGGTCAGCAGGAGTCTGCTTGCGGGTGCTCTGGGACTTCTGTTTAAGAGGTCGCCCATTGCGGCCTATTAAAACCCAACTGCCATTTGGGGTGAAACTGAGGGCAGAAGCAGCCTCATTAGGGGAGACGGTTGAATTGGGGGCATGGACCGTCTGTGTTTGGGCGGGTGCCGGAGACGCATTCGCAGGATTTGAATTGGATTCAGGTTGAATGGAAGGTTGTTTCTTCTTGTTTTTCTTGTTCAACTTCTTGCTCCTGGAAGGTTGCTTCTTCTTGTTGGCGGCCTCATTTGATATAGGGACGGAGCGGGTGGAGGCGCCAATGATGAACCACTTGTTGTGCTCAACAACCGTAATATAATCATCAGCATTGCAGACTTCAATAGTGAAGTCGGAGCTCCAAGGTTGTAATTGATAGTGAGCATGTATTTCGAAATATGAAGTTTGCGGAGAGTGGATTCGATGCGGGAGCATGTGGTGTCTCTGTTACATTTAAAGTCGGCCACGAAGCGGAATTTACCCTCCGCCGCAGGAAGGCAGGCAAGGTCGGAGAAGGTTGCTCTGCTGGCGTCCACAAATCGGCCAATCTGGTTTTGTGATTTCGCGAGTGATTCGGGGTCACAAAGGATCATCAGTTAGCGGTGAGATGCTCCGGATGGTTTAATTGTCGCCGAAAGTTCCTTAATATCCCAAATGTGATGGTCGTCGGGAATTGATTGCATAAGCAAGGAGGAACAATGTGAAGCAGTCCAGGAAGCGTTGCATGCGAATGGTCCAACGTAGAATTGGGCGAGTTCCTTGGGGAAGGAAACATATTCAAAGGTGGTGTTGGGGTTTGTGTGAAAATCAACGAAATCACTGTGCATCTCCGAGAAACCATGAGAAGCGGAAGCGAGGCCCGCAAATGCATTGAAATGACTTACAGAAATTGATGCAAACAATTGGAGCAGGAATGATTCTTTGGTGAAGCTTGAGACATAAGGTTGGTTGTGTTCCAGTTTTTTATGACATTTCTTTTGAATACGTGAATCTCAATAGATTCATATAAGATAAAAGATCAAAGATTTCACAGACATTAACAGCTGGAGGAGGGTATCCCAAAGATAAAGAAATGGCAGAATCATTAATCGTGAGTGAATTCACTGTCGATGATGTTGCTCACATGGACAAGAAAGAAAGAAAAGACCATGTAATACATCAACACAGGAGCATCAAGAACAAGCAAGCAATCTTTATGGTCAAAACGGTACTTGATGCAAGAATGTGGTTTGCATTAAAATTGATACAGGAGCAAGAGAGACTGCAACCAAAAGAAGCCCCACAAATGAAAACAAAGGATGAGAGAGTTGTAAATAAAATGCGCACAACTAACATCACAAACAAGTTTTTAGAGTTTGAGAATTTGGATGCGTATATTGAGTGGCAATTAGCAAGATGCTACAACAGAAGAACGGATTACTATGTACTCCATGATAGGGACACAGAGTACAGAAACAAGAGGAAAGGTGACTATAAGGACAGGCCACAGTCGGCGAAGAAGCAGAAGATTGAGCACAAGCCAGAACGCATGCCAGCGACAGGGGTGAGTGCTATAATTGTGACAAAGCCGGTCATTATGCTCACAAATGCGACTAAGATGTGATACCCGGAAGCCGCTATGACAACATGCTGAAGAAGAGAGCAGTGCGTGGTGGAAGAGGAAGAGGTAGAGGTCAACATGGTAGAGGACTACATGCCCGAGGATTAGGAAGAGGAGGACCAGGAGGAAGACACCATGATGGTAGCACTTGTACAAGAGTGTACAAAATGCACGTAAGTCCATATGAGCATGCAATGGCCGAAGAATATGAAGATAGATATGAGATCCAAGAGTCAGAAGATAACATGCGACATGAATAATATCGGTCCAGATAGAGTTATGCACCCAAAGCATGCGAAAATCATCACACCAAAAGATAAACAAGTTGTGGGTGTAACAATCAATGATGTACCATTTGAAGCTACAATAGACAGCGCTTCACAGAGTGGGGTAATATCACATGGAGCATTAAATAAAATTCCTGATTCATTATACACGTTATCACAAAATCATGCAAGATTGCAGGTTGCCACGTCTGTCAAATCCAAAGCGCTTATAGTAGAGTTAGAGATTGAAGTGTTTAGATTACCCTTCTACTAACAAGACTGTATTAGACAAAATGCAGCGTTTCAGCGCGTTGAAATTTATTGCAATCATATACAACTTTCCCATTACATGGAGTGGTTTTAGTAAATTTTACTTTTGAAAACATCAGTTTATATGAGCGGAAATGCTCGTGGATGCTAATGTGTTAATACAGTCTTGAGAATTATTTTATTAAAAACCAATTGGGTGTGGCGGGCGGGAACCTTGTCCAAAAGCGATTGTGAAGTTGGAATTTGAGAATGTGACATAGTGATGTGTAAACGATTAATTTTGAACAATCTTTCACAAATGCGTGCTCAACTCATTTTAACCAGTCAATCTCCCTCTAAATCTGTTACAATGGGTTAATAAATAAAATAAAATACATTCTTTATCGTAGAGGGTAAATAATATTAGTCTTATGGAAATATAATAAAGAAACTACTTTATCCATTTGCAGTAATACCAGATAGAATGGACATCAAGGTCAATTTTGGTAGTGACATATTGAGCGCACTTGACATTGTCTACCCAAGGCAAACAAATGAGGAATTAGAAGAATTCAAGGGACGCTGTAAGAGATATAGAAGAAATACTAGATAGCGTCTAGAGGGGGCAAAAGGCATCGAGTACCATGAGGGACAGAAGCAGATGCTTGATCAAGTGATACCAGGACTAGGCTCAGTGAATGAAGCAATTCAACGCAACCAGACATATTCAAAAGTAAGAATGTGAGGAAAGCTAGAAAAGCACTCCCTTTTGCCCAACGCAAATGTGACCAAATATTAAACGACATGTTTGATATTGACAGCTCTACTAGTGAACTGCAGATGGATGATAATCTCGCTCTTGACGCTGACAATTATGTCAAAGTATCTGCTGAGGAATTAGTTGCCACCATTCAGTGTGAAACTAAAGAGAGGCGCATAAATGGTATAAAGACCAGAAACCGGAACTTCTTTCATAACCGAAAGAAGTGGTTTCGTCACATCAATTCAACAGCCAGGACTACCACTCTCACAGCGCTTATCGACCACTCTGGAGCCGTCTCCTTTGATCCCAAGTTCGTCATGCGATCCGTCCACAAAAATATGGATACTTTCCAAAAGGATGGTCTCGCTGTTGATAACTGCTCCTACCGTTCTGCAACTGCTTCCTCCGAAATACCACTTCCAGCATGTGATTACCTCACCAAACCTTTCAACAGAGAGGAGATGATATCTGCACTCCTGTCGCTTCCAAATAACAAAGCGTCAGGAATCGATAACGTGCCCTATGAGTTATGGAAACACGCTCCACCCCTTATTGTGGAAACCCTCCTATCAATCTTTAATGATTGTATGGTCTCTAAACAGGTTCCCACATCTTGGAAAGCAGGTCGCATCTGGCTCATACACAAAAAGGGATCAGAGTACAAGATTGACAACTTCCGCCAAATCACTCTGTTAACCCTTGTAAAAGGAAGTCAACTCAACCTCAGGAGGAGTAGATCTATACACCTAAGAAGTTGCTCACCAGGCAGGTGCAGTCCCAACGGGACCGCTTAACATAACGTAGAAATATTCATTAAGGATATAAGAAGTATATTATAATAGTAAGTAAACACTTCGCCGTCACGGGAACGGCTACTTTCATCTCCACGTTTAGGTATACACAGCCAAACGTTGTGGTAGTAATTTAAATGTGTCTCCACGTTAGAGTTAGCTCACCTCAACGTCAGAGTAAACTTTAAACTTGATGCATATATACTCCACGTTCATGGTCAACACAGCCAAACGTTGTTGTAGTAATTTAAGTGTGTCTCCACGTTAGAGCTAGCTCACCTCAACGTCAGATTAACTTTATGATGCAACAATAAATCATGTACTCATGAGAAATTTTTATACATGAACTTTAAAAAGTTCAACCGAAAAGTAGGATCCATTCACGGAAACCACACAAAAGTAACCTCACAGTAGGCTCCCCCCCTCACAGCCGTAGGAAATACTCAGGCTTATTATTTTTTGTAACGATTAAAAAGGATAAACTTTATTATATTTAATTTGGGCAACTTCCCAAAACCACAATTGAATAATTGAATTGCAGTTGTATAGTGATGAGGAACCTCCAATTCAATGTCTATAGAGCTCTACTTTTTTTTATGTTACCACTAATATGCAAGGACTGCCTTTTACTTCAAGAGAGCAGATGTTTCATCATTTACAACCCCATATAGAAGAATTACATCATCGGTCATCACACATTGCATTTTGATTAAAATAAATTGAAGTTGACAAAATAATTTACCAAATTTATTTATTTCCCCCAATCAATCCTTTTTATATTGTATGCCCCATTGTATGCCCCATGGTTGCAAGGGGGTTAAACACCTTATATAAGCTCTTTTCCAAATTGCTTAATACCTGTCTCTCCAACGTCACTGAAGAATACCATCTCCTCAATGACTCCCAGGGTGGTTTTAGGAGAAGTTGATGCTGTGCCATGAAGATTAAAACTATCCTCAATGCACTCGACGACGCCAACGTCCACAACAGACCTTTCCACCTTTGTACCATTGACTTCCCTAGTAACGCAATAGGGTGTATCAGTGTAAAATCGATTGCACTTCAATCTCCGTTCTATTATTATTCAATTTTCGAACTCTGTTCGACATTACTTCGATTAATATTCAATAATTGATGCTTATTCGATTTTGATTCAATTTTTCATCAATAATTGGAATTCTAATTTTATGCAAGTAGGTTGTCAATTTCATGTAAATTAGACAAACAAAATAAATAAATTTATTTGCCGAGTATTCCATAATTCAACAACACTCTGTCTGTTTCCTTCTGCTGTTAATGATAAGTGGATCCAATACTCGATAATAAATGAATATCGAAGATTGAAGTGCTTTGCAGTGCTGTTGACTCTAGAAGCAGGAAGATAGAGGGTTCTTCTTTTATTAGCATATTTTGTAAGCAGGAAATCCTTAACAGAGTGCACCTTCCGCAGAAGAGTTTTTTATTGCTAAAGAAAAACAGTGTTGGCAAGTTCAGTATTGCATTCTTCTGAACTGTCATCAGGTGGAAATCTGCATGTTGGAAATGAGTAATACTGGCCATCGGAGAGGAGCATAGTGGCTGGAATTGTATCGTCTGAGATGTGGTTGTCCTCATAGTCTTCATCCAATGGTATTTGGATGATGGAAGAGCGACCGATTATTTTGATTATACAGATATCACTACATTCATTACTATGGACAGGGACTTGGATGACAATGATTTTTTTGAGTTTGAGGATGTTGAAACCACTGCAATCAAAGGAAGATTTTGTTGAAGAGCACAATGTATTATGCGCTTTTCTTCTGTGATGATTACAAGAACCAACACAAGCGCCCTTCGGTACCCATACAATAACACTACACCACCATAACATTGGAATTGGATCCAAAGTAGCATGCACCAGCGATTTCAAACAATCTCATGTTTTGTACGAACAACCGTATAAATAACTACCTCCTTTGTTTTCAAACGGCAGCATACCCACTCCTGCTAATAAATGCTGCACAGTAAACACAAGGCATTTGAACATCACGGCCTTGAACCATGGCCACAGGAATGCATTATGCTCAATGGGATTTAAAAGAATAACAAGCAAGCATACTCCCGCAGGGCTTTCTCGATTTCTAAATTGATGATGCAAAACAGAAGTTGAGGAGTGGCGAACAGAAATGTTTGAGGCTTCACAAATATATCCGCAATAGTTTTATAGTACACAAGCATTTGTAATGCTGGACCTACATTTTAGACAATCAGAAAAGATGAACACAATAAACATTGCCATTTAATTAAGATATCCACTGTCCAATGCTCACCATTTCACCATACACTCGACATCTAGGCGGTAATGGTGGCAGTATCACGGTTTTCGATATAACTTCAATATAAAATTGATAATATTTTGAATTATTATTGAACTAAAATCGATTATCATTTATTGATTTAAAATTGAATCAAAATCGAATAAGCATCAATTATTGAATATTAATCGAAGTAATGTCGAACAGAGTTCGAAAATTGAATAATAATAGAACGGAGATTGAAGTGCAATCGATTTTACACTGATACACCCTATTGCGTTACTAGGGTCCCGCCTTCACCAATTCTCCTTCGCATATTAGGACATGGTTATGTATACGTCAAGTGAAAGGTGACTGATATGACTGGTTAAATATACAAACCGACGGCCTTGCTATTTAAAGAATTTTAAGAATACATCCACTCACAAAGAAAACAAAGATGAAGGTTCTCTACATTGCATTGATTGCAGTAATTGGTGTGGTTTACTCTCAAAATTTGGGTGTTGCCAAAACGTGCCCAACGCAATGCAAAACCTTTGTACCAAAAGCATGCAAGAGTTTATCAAGCTACTGTGATGAGTACACTGGGTTTTTGGATTTTAAGACAGTCTACGATCAGAGTTTTGGAGGAACGTATCCTGATAGTATTGTAGACAGCGCTCCATGCAAAGCATTCTTTAATGACATGTCGTGTCTCTCTATTGCACAAAATGTCAGCTCATGTGCGAACAACCAATCCCTGCCCATATGCTTCGACATGTGCTCACATGGTTTGGCCAACTGCTACAAAGGTTTTAACCCTATTACGTGTTCAATTATAAGGTCAAGCGGAGCATTTCCATTTCTTGCTGCACAAGGAGACACGAACTGCAAAAGAATGAGCACTCTGGATGCTATTGTAGTGGCAACACCAACACCAACACCGACCCCTACATCTTCTTCTGGAAAAGTATACTTTAACTACTTGTTAATTATAAGTATCTTGCTTGCCTTCATTATGTAATAAACATAAAATTGTCATAAAATAGGTTCTTGAAACTTGTTTAACTCTCATACAACACCAACCCACCGCAAAAAAAGGAAACTGGCCTCTAAAAATAATCTACGGAAGCTAGATACTCTCGACACTTGTACCTAAATAAACTATACTCTTTAAACATATTTAACTCGCTAATCGTAGCCGAACTCATACGCTCATTTCTCATGAGCTTAGATCGAATGTTGACCTTGAAATTGAAAATATGCTTCAGATTTGAGTAGTGGTCGATGATTTTGTAGAACAGAGTTAAGATATAATTGTAATTTATATATAGTTGAGAAGTGTTTTCGTACGACCTATTCTATGCAAGTAAAAGTTGATCAATTTCGATTATCTAATGTGCTATAGTGAACCGGAGGTTCGTCGTCTAATCGACGAAGTTGATTGATTCTGTAATGTCGAACCGAAGTTAGGTCATTGTTTGTCTGAATATTTTGTGAATAATGGGAATAGATCATTAGATATCATGTCCCAAATGCGTACAAAATAGGCTGCTATGAAGTGTATTTTGCTGTTGGTTATTGTGTGTTAATTTTATTTCATTATTTCTATCACATACAGAGTAAATGCTGCACTCGTTATGAAATTCGGACCTATTGATTTCGGTTGTGTTTTGTTTACAATAAATGTCCATGTTCAACCTATCTAGCGTCGTCAAATGGACAGAGAATGTCCTTGAAAGTGTGGATCAAAAAGCAGCATCAGTAATCAAAGACGGGGACGAAAAAAAATTTAAAAAGAGATCAAAAGACTTTAAAAAAGAGGACGATGACGAAATCATCATTACAGAACAGGACATAAAAGTCACGCACATTCCGAAAAAGAAGGAAGTCAGCAAAGAGGAAGTAAGCGAAAAGAAGCTGCAAGATGCACTCGACTACACGCGCAAGTACTTTAAAGAAGACGATGTGGTCAATATGACCATGAAGCAACCAAAAAAGGCAGAAAAACAGCCCGAAGAACCCAAGAGCGAACCCACTAACATTCCAGATGTATCCGTCGAAGAGGGTAAAGATGTAACCCCAAATGAAGATCCCAAAGAGTAAGTACTATAATCAAAACCAAAAAAATCATTTCAAAAATAGCCCCATCACAACGCCCACCACCTCCGACCCTTCAGAGACCAAACTCATCGAAGAGAATAAATTCCTCAAACAAAACATTGCCCACCTCCACGAAGAAGTCCAAGAAGTAAATAGAATCAAAGAAATAGTGAGCAACAAGTACAAGGACCTAGTCAAACAATTACAAAATAAGGAACAATACACCAAAGAAAGTCAAGACCGTTTGGAAAATCAAGTTTCTCGGTTGCTCGGGGATAAGCTCAAAACAGATACCGAATTCGCATCAGCTCTCGACGATCGCGAAAAGACCCAAAAACAATTACAAAAAAAAATCGACGAGCTCATACAACAATTAAAAGCGAAGGATTCTCAAGTGAGCGATCTTCAACAAGAAAAAATACGTCTTGCCAATGAATCGCTCCAGCACCAACGACACTTTGACGAAGAGTCCAATAATCTCAAAAATCAATTAGAGACCAAAACGGAAGAATTACAAAACGAAAAGGAAAGGACCAAAACGTTACAATCGGAGTTTACGAACAAGGAATCGAATTTATTAGACGAGAAGAATCATTTGGAAAATGAATACACGGAACTCAACACATTACTGACCATGAAGAACGAAGATGCATCGCGTTTCGAAAATTTGATCAAGATCAAGGATACCGAATTAAAATTAAAGGAACAAGAATTAGCAGAGTACAAACAAAGAGCAGCAAAAGTGCTCCTGATAAGAGACAAACAAATCGAAGAATTAAAAAAGAATTTGGAGAGTAATAATGGAGGTGATTCGAAAAATCAAAATTCATCATCTTCATCTGCATCATCAACATTGGACGATTTTCATGATTCTGAATTACTTGCTGCTTTGGATCGTGAAGATTTGAATATGGACCTAGATCGTCTCAGAGGAGAAAATCAAGAATTACTCGCCACGATCGATTTGCTCAAGAGACAATCAGAAGCAGAAACAACCAGCAATCGATTCAAAATTAGAAATTTGGAAAAATCAATCGAAAAGGAGAAACAAAATAGCGCAAAAACACAACAAACGATCGCTTCCTTGAAATTAAATTCGGACGAAATGAGACATCGATTCGAAATGGAGAGAAAATCTAGTTCGGATGGATTAAAAAATGCTCAATTGGAAATCAAAAAATTAAATGCGATCATTGTCAAATCTCAACAAGCACAAAATAATAGTCATGGAGAATTGGAAATGCGTGCAAGAGTCATGGCAGAGTCACTCATCGAGAAACAATCTCAATTAGAGACTTTAAACTCTGAAAAAGCGGCATTGGCTCTGGAATTAGAAAAATCAAAGCAAAGAATAAGAGAAGTCGAATTGATATCGAGAGTAACGCCCATTACTCCAAGAAAACAACGTTTTAGTAATGTTGACGATGACGATGATGACGATGGCGTCATGTTGGCCGATAGTACGGTCACGGTAAAGAGGCATAAATTCTTTAGAAATTTAAGCAACCGTGGCTTTTTGGCCAAGAAATTTGCTACTTCTGTAGGTGCGTTGGATCGTTTTTCGATCATGGCTGGTCGTTATTTAAAGAGATTACCGATATTGAGAATGTTCTTTGTTTTGTATTTGTTGACTTTGCATTTGTGGGTCATTTATGTTACATCTCATAACGTACATGAAGATTCTTTACATAATAGTTTGAGCCATGCTGATACTTTTATTGGTCCTTCCATTAGTGAATAAAATGTAAAATTTGTTTTTTTGTGTGTGTGCGTTCGCAATGTTCGTCCTGGTCAACCACTCGATTCCATCAACTACTACAGTAGTGCTGATGTTATTAATTTCCGTGACGTCTTTGTGTGGCGGCATGACCATTTAGGTAATTGGTCGCCATATTGGTTGAGGCGGTCAATCTCCTTGATTCTTAAGTTTCCATTTCAGAATCCTTTTCGTGTGAGGTCCACCCACCCAACCGTTTTTAAAGTAGGTCCTTGAGGAAATTACTCGCCGCTAGTATGAAGGGGCACTTGACTCTCTATTTATTGCTCCTGTTGCTGAGTTGGTCCAACTGTAAGAACTTGACGACTTTTGCAGGAATAGGACCAGACCTGAAGAACACGCTGGGTTATACTGGCGATTATGGTCCGGCCAAACAAGCACAGTTAAATAATCCATACAGCTTGGCGCTAGATAGCACTAGAAACGTTTTGTACATTGCAGAGAGAGGAGGTCATAGAGTCAGGATGTACAACAGGACAGATGGAGTCATTACAACAGTGGCAGGTACTGGCGAAGTTGGCGTCGCTACAGACAACGTGTTGGCCACAAATTCAAAACTAAATAGTCCATGTGGGGTGGCCGTCGACGAATTGAATAATTTATTATACATTGCAGACACCTATAACAGTCGAATCAGATTAGTCAATATGTCCACCAAGATTATTACCACTTTCGCAGGCACAAGTCAATCTGGTTATAACGCAGATAACATACAAGCCACTTCTTCTCAATTAAAAGTACCCCGCGGTGTTGCATACGATCCCTATTACAACAGAGTGTTCATAGCCGATTCTGAAAACAGTAGAGTCCGAGTGGTAAATGTCACTTCGGGAATTATTTCTACAATAGCTGGTACAGGAACCTCGGCCCATGCCGGAGATAATGTCCCCGCGATTAGTGCCAGTATCAAATCACCTTACAGCGTTAGATACGATAAAACCAAAAACATTGTTTACTTTACCGAATACGAATCAAATTACATAAGAGCGATAAATCAGACCACCGGAATCATTACAACTGTTGCGGGTACCGGATCCACGAGTTACAACGGCGAAAACATTAACGCGCTTAACACTAATCTATATTACCCTTACGATGTGGAACTAAATGAAAATCTGATTTACATTTCCGATTCGTTCAATAGTAGAGTACGAAAGTTTGATGCGTTGACGAAGAACATTACTTCGGTGGTAGGTGGTCCTACTTCCGGTTACAATGGAGAAGGACCTGTGGCTTCGACGACAAAAGTAACTAACCCTGTTGGGTTAGCCTACGATAAAATCAATAATGTGTTGTACTTGGCAGACTCTTCTAATCAACGAATAAGAGCAGTCGACATCCTAAACAATACGATTGATACGGTGGTAGGAGGTTATAATGCATTTAGTATCTCGGCTACTTCCTTTGCATTAGGAAAAGTATACGCAACAGCAGTTGATAAGATTAATAACGTTGTGTATATATCAGGAGCTTCTTCGCGAGTATTCTCTGTGGATTTGACCACTAGAAGAATTTCTGTAGTTGCAGGAATAGGTCTATCTGGTTACAATGGAGATGGAATGTTAGCTACAAAAACAATGCTCTCAACTGAAGTGAGAGATTTAGCTGTAGATTCAGTTTTGAATTTACTTTATATTGTGGACACTGGAAGTCATATAGTGAGAGTGTTGAACAGAACAAGTGGTTTAATATCCACCTTCGCTGGAACTGGAGTCTCTGGAAATACTGGAGAAGGAGGACAGGCCACTCTCGCAAAACTGGACACTCCATCATGCGTCGCTGTGGATAATGTAAATAACCTGGTTTACATTGGCGAAAAAAATAATTTTTGTGTAAAGGCCGTGGATAGGACAACTGGTATAATAACAAGATTTGCAGGAAGTGGAACTAGTGGCTTTAATGATGATAACGTGTTGGCCATTAATGCTTATCTGTCACCTGTCACTTCAATTAAAATTGACAGTATAAATAATTTGTTATTTATAGCAGATAGTACAAACCATAGAATTAGAGTTGTAAATAGAGGCACTGGTTATATTACAACCTATATTGGAACTGGAACATCTTCTTACAATGGAGATACAGGGTAAGATTTTTTTCATGCAAAAAAAACTTATTTTTTTCTAGTTTGAGTAACACCAATCTAAATACTCCAACTGGAATAGAATTAGACCAAAGCAGAAATCTGTTATATGTGACTGAATATGCTGGGCGGAGATTAAGAGTTATTGATAGAACAACTTCTGTAGTGACAACAATTGCCGGTAATTCTGGTCTAAGTGGATTTAATGGAGATAACGTTGAATCCACCAATGCTACTCTGGATTCTCCAACTAGTATCTCCTTTGATCAACTGACTGGATATCTTTATATTTCAGATGAGAATAACTTTAGAGTGCGTGTGATTGAAACATACAATACTACGGCTGCACCTACCCCAACAGCAACACCTACAATAACACCTACATCAACACCAACTCCCACGCAAACACCTACCGATGCACCCACTCCAACGCAAACAATCTCTAATGTGCCTACATCTCCTATTACTCCCACCTCTACACCAGTACCCACTCCTACATCTACATCCTCCACGGATGTGTCTATACCTCAACAACTGTCTTCTATAGCCACTAATGTAATATATAGCAATGTCACTTCGGTGTTAGCTGCTGTACAAAATTTGAACACACTCATATCTAGCCAACAAGTATCTACACAACAATTTAAAACGGTATTAACAATTACATCTGACATAGCAACAAATAGTACTTACTATAGCTATGACGTTGCCCAAGGGTTATGTTCTATTGTAAGTACAGCTGTGGGTTCAAGTAACATGGGTTTAGATAACGTATACTATCAAGCCAGCCAAGTAGTCAACCAAATAGTTGACTATGTAGCAAAAAATACATCGGTCAACTCAATCGTTAATATCGAAACCAAATATGTGTCATTGATTGTGAGCAGGAACAGAGCAGTAGATTTGACAAACAAAGTAATAACTAATAGTAATGTATCTTTATTGTTATCCAGCTCCTTCAGAACAAATCAATTGTATGTGTTTAGTAACTATGATCAAGTTATCACTGCAGTTCAATTTTCCTATTTTAATCCTTATGGCCCAAATCCAAATATTTCAACTGGAATTTTAACATTAGACTTCTTGACTAGCAACAGGACTATAATTAGTGTTAATGATTTAGTTGACCCTATTCAATTTGAAATTGCTGGAACATTCACACCTAATGTTACTGTGAGTAACTCTACCACACATGTGGTATCACCAGTCTGTAGATATTACAACAAAACAACATTATCTTGGTTGACCAATGGTTGTAAAATATTAAATACTTCACAAATTCCAAGCAAATGTATTTGTAATCACACGACAGACTTTGCAATATTCTTGGAAGTGATTCCTCGTTTGAATTTATTGTCATTTGATGATTTAGGACTAATTGTCCGCCTAAATAAGGACAATTATACAACTGTTGTTGTGTTATCTGTGTTTAGTGGAATATATTTGTTGGCACTTTTAGTTGCTACAACAATTGATTGTTTGGTCAAAGTTAAGGATCATGAAGTATTGTATGAAATTGGATCCTTTAGAAGAACAATCTACAAATACATCAAAGAATGTCAATACCTTTCTTATTTATCAAAAGAAAAAATAGGAGCTTTGGGTAGATGCGAAAAGATTACAATTGTTTATGTTTATATACTAGGAGCTTTTCTAGGAAACGCATTATCTTTTGGACAATCTAATTCTGATAATATAATACAAACATTTGCTGCAGGTTTTATTTGCAGTTTGGTTGTGGCTCCTTTTGTAACTGTGTTTTTGTTTTTGTTCACAAAGACAAATGGTTACAATAAGAAGAAAGTTCTTCCTGATGACATTTTGTCTTCTACATCAGTAGATCAGGTACCTGCAACACCAAAAATGGTATATGTAGATGTAACCACCCCAGGTACACCTATTGAACGTGTTGAAGAGAATATACAAATCGATCAAGATTTACTTGACGAGCAGTCACAAAGCTCTCAGAACCAAATGCTCCCCAAAAAGCACGCTACTTTAAAATTGGTTTTGGACTGGTTGGATTACAAGTGCGATCGTCTGACCAATGCTGTTTATAAATGTATCAAGAAATTGACTTGGCAGGGAGTGCTATTATTTGTGGTCGCATCTATTTGCTACTTTGCATTTGTGACCGTCTTTGTTATAGTGGCTCCTTACTGTTTTGAAATTCTCACTCCCAACACAATGTCTGCCATTACTGGTGTGCTTGTCGATGCGTACTTCTTTGCTATATTTTTCGCATTTGCTTATATTCGTGTGAAAAAGTTCAGAGAAAGGGAACTATTGGTGTGGAGGGCGAAACCAAAAGTAATTATTGTAGGCGTGTTTACATTGTTGGCATTATTGGCTGCTATTGTTGCTGTTGCCACAGTTAATGGTGTAGTGCTTGAATACGGCACGTTATGGTACTTTAGAGTTGTTGTAATTAATTCGTGCTTGGGTGCACTGGCCATCCTCAATATTATCTGGATTATCTTTATGTCAATCAATAGAAAAGTAGAGGTTGGCGAGGATTTGACAAATCGTTTTGTAAAGAAGATTGCAGCCTTTTTCAAAAAGCCAACATGGTTCCCTTGGTGGACCATTATATTTATTTACTTGCTATGCGCCGGTTACATTGCAGTTTCATCATACTTCCTCATAATTTACGGTATCAAATTTGATAATCAATCCAATTACTGGCTTGGAGCATGTGGCATTTCGTTAGTCCAAGATATATTTATAAATTCACCCATAGGATTTTTGGTCAAGTCAATATTATTTGTTTTGATTATGTTGTTCTTTGAAACACTGTTCTTCGGAACGAGTGCAGGTGAACAAATTATCAAACCGCCCACAGTGGAAGTTGATGAGCAGATAACAAATAAAGTCTTCATCACAAACAACTTATCAAAATAACAACTTTTGTAAATTACACGCGAACAAATCAATAAATGTTTATTTCAAACTGCTTATAAAATCTTCTCCCCATTACGTCTACAATTACAATGTCAGCGTAGTACGTAACGTGCAGCCTGTCGGAAATGTGAATTGTTTTTGATAATTTCTTCTGCAGAGATGGTCCAATAACAATTCTAAACCTTAAAGTGTATTGTTCGCCTTTTGAGGGAGATCCGTCCAGAATTTCTACTTTGGATAATGTCTCTGTATATTTGTTTTTACCAGTGCTTTCAAGGCGTAGCAGGATCACTTCGGCAAATTTGATGAGGTCGGGGAACTTGTAAAAAGTGAGACCTCCTGAAAGGACATCTCCAGTTGATTTGATGTTTGTTTTATCAAGGTCTATTGAGATGTGAAAAGAGTTTTGAACTTCGTGCAGATCAAATCGTACGGGATCCATTGAAAATAGAGAAGGGTTATCGTTACACACGATGACATCCTGTTCCTTTTTATTGTTAGACTTTTAAGTTCGGAATAAATTAACCTGTAGAATGACCCCTTTGGATTTGAGACAAAGAATATATCTTAACCGTACATTCTTTCCGTAATAGGACTCAACGTCAAATGCATTCTCGGGTATATCGACGGTAAATCGAACCCCTCCTACATGTGCCCCCACTGTAAAAACTGATTGCTTCTTGTTTAGATGCTCGACTACGCAGGTTAAAGTAAGAGTTATGTCTACAGAAGCGTCGATGTTCAGGTGCCCAACAATCTGTTTGTCTTCTCTTGTAAATATATAAAACGATTCGTCAATATACTGTTGTAGAATGATAGTTTTTGTTGGGTCTCTAAAGGGCTCCCTATACGATGATGGTATTTTCTTCTTTTGTCGATCATCCACGCCTTCTAATCGTATGTACTGTTTAATGCGAGGTACATTTGTTGGACTTGTTGGCCAGAGCTATTACTTTTAGATGATGAAGAACACAGTTGCGTACGTATTGTTTGATATTCATAAAATTGTAAAATATTCAAATCTGATATTAATATCACATTCAATACGTATGAAGACCTGCGTAGAGAACAATTTATAACAATTGGATACGAAATATCAAATTAAAATATGTTTATTCATTCTCCTTCACCTCGAATTTTTTGAAATCCTCTTATCCAATCTTTAGATCTACAGGTTGAACAAAAACCAAATTTAAAACTTGAATTATAAAAAGAGTTTATTAATTAGTACTACAGATAGTACAACAATAACAAGTAGTACTATGACATTTATGATTACGTATACATTACCCACAACATTAGTTTTGCTTTTGGCATCAGTTGCAGGTAAGCTCCTCGGAATTTGTTGCCAACTTCTAGAAGACTTAAGGTTTTTATTATGGAAAGGTTTTACATCTACCTTTGGAACTGGATTGTATTCGGGTAGTAAAGTATTTTCGTTCGATGTGTCCTTTATTCCGTTTAATGTTTCTGATATTGACCTACTGGCCATGCCCGCAGTCTTATATGCTACTTCTTTAATGTTCTCTGCTAGTCCAAACAATGATAGGTTCATGTCCGCTGTTAATTTTAGTTGGAAGATAATCTTAGAGGGTTTAAAAACGGATACCACTATTACAAAATCCTCAAACTTTCGGATGACGTGGAGCGGAGCGCACTCCGCCTTGGATTGTGATGCCACATCATAATTCAAATTAAATACGTAATATATTCTGTAACCATCGGCTTTGATAAACAGCATTTACAAAGGATGTATCCAATTCTTGACATTTCTAGAAATGTTTGTAAAATGGTTGACTTCATGTTCCTCCAATGGCCTCTAACTTTGACTTTGACATGATTGATGGCACATCACTCTTCTGCAATGGATAAAAACTCGAAGGTACGTGTTAAGAAGAATGGGGAGACAATCCCTCGTACACCCAGAATTGATTTACCCCCAGTAGACCGAACTTATAGGGAGGTTGCCCAACAAGGCGCCAACAACCAGGGTAGAATATTGTTAAAAATGTTACTAAAAGATGTAGATATAGAGAACCAGGGCAGTCCTGACGAAGATAAAATTGAGCTCTTCGAAAAAGCCCTAAGGAAGATTGGTGAAAACCAAAAAGAGGCCAACGAAGGGATTGGCAGAAACCAAAAAGAGGCCAACGAAAGGGTTGGCAGAAACCAAAAAGAGGCCAACGAAAGGGTTGGCAGATACCAAAAAGAGGCCAATGAAGAGGTTAGAAAGGCTCACACCATGGCCAATAAGGCAGTAATGGACTTGATTAATAAATTTATTTAATAACAATCAATAATTTGAATGGGTTGATTGAGTTGTATTTTTTACTTACATTTGTTTGCATTTCTTGGCTTTCCACATTCTTCACAACTTTGACATATTTGCTAAAGGTGACTTGGAGGACGAGTCAACACATTCATCCTGGAGTTTATGAAGGTCGAATCTGTGCTTCACACTAAAAAGTAGTCCACCTACCCTGC
The DNA here is from genome assembly GCA_026419775.2 of Acrasis kona. Lineage (NCBI taxonomy): Eukaryota > Heterolobosea > Eutetramitea > Acrasida > Acrasidae > Acrasis > Acrasis kona. The sequence continues at coordinate 41,727 of JAOPGA020001241.1, read as the reverse complement.
TAACCATAGGAGCGTATGTTCATCCGTCCAAAGGTGGCTGATATCCAATGCATCCGTCTAGATCTCCCAATCAATCTAGCTATGGCTCTGCAAGAATTCAGAACAACATGGAAAAGACAACGGGAGCAAAGAATACCCAACATCTCCTACCTCCAGCTTCTTTGCTTTAATGTGTACAATCAATATTAGGGCTCGGCATAAATAAGGATTATTTTCGAATTAATTCAATATTCTTCTATTATTCTTACAGTTAAGGCGTTTGGTAAGTCGTGATATTAAAGCCCATTTCCTGCTGCAATGCCCAATAAAATCTGAGAAACTCAAGGTTAAAAGAACTCAGCACCGGGGAATCGAACCCCGGTCACAAGAGTGACAGTCTTGTATTCTACCACTATACTAGTGCTGATTCATAACGAAAATCGATTTTTTAATACATTATATTTGATTTATAAATAATAGTATATAATTACGTCGGCGATGCACTACTATTTTAAAAGATTGTCTACAAAGAGGATGGTTTTATCACAATGGTATGTCCTCAAACTTTCTTATTTAACATTGATTAATCATAGATGAATATATAAACAGTTTTTATTGAAGGCCTAAATCACAATCATGTAATAGCAGAAGTATTAAACCACTTTCGAATAAAAGATTGGTACGTAACAACATCAACACATTTTGGAGTTCATCTGTTAGTGCCCAATCAAATTAAGAGACATCCAAAAGGTTATTTTCAAAACACCAACGGTAACACTACAGGTCAATACCAGTTATTGTCTCTTGTTGCTCTAGAAATGGTTTGACTTCAATTTTAGAGTCAACATAGTAGGTGCTCATCGCACCCAACCCTTTGATATATAGTTCACCTCTACTCGTCGTAAAGAAGTGACGGTCGATATGTGCATTAAATGTATCTGACACCTGAATACAACCATTCTCGCAATTACTGCACATCCTGCTGGCCTGGTTGATGGTACTGCCAAACACATCGAATAAAAATTTACTTGTGCCAACAACCCCAGCAGTGAAACAGCCACTGTGAAGCCCACATCTAAAGTTTATTTGAGATAGCGAGTCAACTAGTCGTTGATCTTCGCTTTGTTTTATATATTTTTCCAAAACCTCATCAAAGACGTTTCGAGCTTTTAGTGAAAAGGAAGCAAGATCAAGCTGATGTGCCGATCCTTTATCTAAACCAGCAACAACTAGATAAACGTTCCATATAGATTTAATCTTTCTGCAATTATACAGTTCACAGACGTCATCTAAGGATAAGTAAACATCTCTTATTAGATGCAGCGCCACATTAAAGTTAAAAGAATACAATTGATAAAAACCCACAATTTCTATAAAGCCAGCACTGGCATCTGGTATGAGAGTTTCGCCAGAGTTAATGGTTCCCTTGGCATCAATTTCCTTAATTACTGATTGAGGAAGCGAACTTTGCACCAAGGAGTCATTTACGACTTGCTCCTTTTTTGTTTCCAATAATTTAGACTTGTTTCTCCTGTTTATGATGAATCTTTTCAAGACTGAGAATGTTGATGAGTATGTTGTAAAAAACTGAATAATAGTGATGAGGAATCCGAAAAACAACAAGTAGAAGAAAAAGGATTGGTTGGTGGCTATGGTTATAATGAGAAGCGAAACACTCATTGAGTTTTTTATCCAGAAAGGGACCAGAGGAAATAATGTTGTTCTATGTTAATATTAATTATGCAAGTACACGTTTTGACTTACATGTATATTTGTAATGCGACAACACCATCGGAGGACCAACTAAATCTCCAGTTAGTTGTGACGGCCAATAAGAAACCAATATTGAGTAAATAAGTAATAAAGTAAGTGTATATTCCAGTGACTACTCGTTTCCCAACTGTTGTCCATATTGGAATCATTAGTAATACATACATGACAGTTATCGCATACATTACGTATGCTCCGTTGTTGTCGCTCTCTAATGGAAAATATAAGACATTGTTTGTACAGACATAACTAAAGACTATGGTCTGGAAAATAGAGATAAACCTAAAAGTATATACCTCTTCTGGGTACAGCTCTTTAACCATCTCAAAGTTCAATTTTACATTTTTTACAAATAACAACAAAAATACATTAAAATCTAGCGAAGTCGACTGTACAATTTTCCTCTTTACGGCGGTCACCACGCTAATAATATCAGACGCTTGATGGTCAGTTTTTTCAGGAGATGCAGTATTGTTTTCTTCATTAAAGTTTAAGAATTTTTGTTTCGTTTCAACACTAGGACCGGTTTTGAGCGATGTAAATGAAGGTAATGATGACAGCTCGTTACAATTCAACTGTATCAAGTGACCAGAAATAACTTCACCCTGTTGGAATTCATAATCCATTCTATGTGCCAATGAGTATGTATTGGCTATAGCATCCTTAGTATAATTACACACTTGAACAGCACCTACAGCAGACCCACTCTCCATTTTCTTGGCAATCTCTACAGCTTTTCCGAAACAGTCGAATGTCAATGTCTTGTGGCCAATAATCACCAAATGCATGGGCCCGCGTCCTATTCCTATACGAATTTGGAGTCCCCATTCATGAACTTTGTTTAAAGCCTCAAGAGCTGCTAACATTTGCACACCCATCTTGGCCATTCTTACTGGATGTGATTTGAGAATGCCCTCTTCGCCACCAGTATAGCAAAAATAAGCATCACCAATTGTTTTTATTTTTTCAATATTTAAATCATTAGATATCTGGTCAAAAGTACTAAACATCTGGTGGAGAATCTTAATAACCTTTTCTGCTGGAGTTTTCGTGCTCCATTGTGTAAATCCTGCGATATCGGACAATAAAACAGAAACATCTTCAAAATGTTCAAACAAATAAAACCTGTCCCTCATTAAAAATGTAGACTGAGATTCAGCTGTAGTTTTATTAACCTCTATTGGTGTGTTATTTGAAATGTGATATTTCAGTTGGCTGATGCAGTGAACAGGTATAATGTTCTCTAGAATTAATCTACTTCTAGCTAACTCTTCATCGCTTACTTCATTTTCGACAAGCATATTTTTTTCACTCAAAAAAGTTTGTCTATAACCTCTTTCTATGACCCAAATTTGTAAATGACCAGCCACCACTGCAATTAACATTCCTATACAGAAGGAAAGTGGCTGACGATATAGGCTATAACCTCCTACCCATGACTTACTGCAGTAAGATAACATGGACACTATATAAAAGACCATAGTTACAATTGGTATCCAGACACATGTTTTAAATCTTATTTTTGTTAAAACATATAAGACTAGCACAGTAAACATTCCTGTATCGGGAATAGGAGCCGCATTTGTAGAGTTTCTAGCTCCCCTCCCCCACGAAAATCCCTCCACAGCGCATAAGCTAAGTACTGCTAATATCATCACCAGTTCTGTTTTCCGTGTAGACTGCTGAACATTTTTGAAATACAGCGGAACTATACAACAAGCTATCACTGAAGATGGAATCAAATGAAATAGAATTGAATTTTCGTAGTCGTCTTGAGCGACCATATCAATAGCCCACGATCCCATCCAAATTATAAGCGCTAGCCAAGCAATAATCTTGAACCGAAATCTGAGAGTTAGACTTGAGTAATGTTAGTACGCCTACCTTGTTTCTCCATAATAATACAAAACAAACTCTTCTTCAAGTTTGCTGTCGTGGAACTCAAGTGTGAAAATGTTCCTGTTGGCATTATAGAGTCTCCACTCGGCTCCTTTTATTAACTTTAAAGTGTACTTGTTGAACGTATGTATAATTTGGTCCTCGGCCTCTAATAGCTCAAAGGCGTCGGATGGAGTCACCTTCAACGACTCTTCATCCTTCATCCATATAAAAAATCTTCTATTGACTGGAGAGTTGTAAAGTCGTCACAATAACTCCGTTCTTTTGGGAGAATATAAAAATACAATAAAACGTGTTCTTCAAGTTGACGAACAATCATGATCCACCTTCATAGACACTGTTATGAACTATACATGTGCCTGCTGTCAACAGCTGCGCACTCTAACAGAAAGGATAATGCCCTAAGACCATTCCCGAAATATTTTATAGATGAGAACAATACAAGAGATTTTGACAGATTGGTACGTCCATTAATTACATCTCCTTTAACTTGCCACAGATAGTATGTCTTGAGAGCATGCCCAGTGTAAATACTTTGTATAAAAACAAACAAGAATTATTGTTTAAAGAAGACAATACTCTTCAAGATGCAACTGATTGCCTATCAACTATTTGTAAAAACAAAGATGCGCCCCTTTTATTAAAATTCATTCTCGACATGTGTCATTTCAAATCAAGAAGAGTTCGATACATATCCGTTGGTCAGTACATTCATGAAAGAGGTTTACATAAAACAATACCTCCACATATAATTCCTGATCACGTTTTTGAAATCACGCATCAGGACAGACCAACGGGTGAGTTTCTAAAGGGATACCATGGCAGCAGTAGCGATAACTTTTTTTCAATACTAACCAATTCTCTACAAAATTACTCTAACACCGAACAAATGAAGAATGGTAGTGTTTATGGTGAAGGTGTGTATGCATGTGAAGATTTGCGTGTTGCTAGGAATTTCTCTAGTGGTGGTTCCAAGGGTTGGTCGAAATCTCGTTTTTTGGGGTCTGAAATAAGTTGTTTGGTTGATTGTGAAATTAGCAAGGGGACAGGTAGTGATGTCGAGTCAAAAGTTGGTGAGGAAAATAATAAATACATTGTTGTAAAAAAAAGCGAAAATATCAAAATTCGCTACTTGTTGTTATATTCGCAAGTGAAGGACCTGAGCGTTAAGCAAAAGAGGGACCGAAGTTCCATGATACTTGTCGGGTTTTATGTTTTGTTTATTTTGTTCATATTCATGATGAGGTTCCACACAGAAGTCAAAATGGAAGCAAGATCTTTGTATCAATATGTAATGCTAATGTATAGAAAACATTAAAAGTTTTATTGTAATAATTTTTATTTATTTATTTCCGGTGTTGGTGTTTGGGTTGCAGGCTCTGTAGGAACTTCAACGGGACTATCGTGTGGAACTGGAGTTTTTGAAACTGGCGCCTTCACTTTTTTAGGCTTTGGCGGTTCCTTTGGTTTCTCCTTCTCCTTCACTTCAAACATTGAAATTACGGAATTATTGGAACTTGACTCTGGTTTGAATGAAACGTCAAAATCAGCTTCTTGTTCAACTAGAACTCTTTGCGTCATTTCAAGAATTTTACTGGTTAGTATGTTGCCAACAGTTACATCGCTTCCAGTAACGACGACCTTTACTGGTGTTTCGTCAGCAAGTGTCTTGCATATTTTGTTGACTTTCGACTTGATGTCTCCTTCGCCAATGTTGGGACTAAATCGAATTTCCTTCGCTTGAAACGCTTTGATCTTCTTCTTGTATAATTCTTTATGTTTGTCTGATAGTTTTGATTTTTCTTTTAGTAAATATGACTATAGGATGGTTAGATTGTGTTAAAAATGATGTGAAGGGTATACCTTATAATTTCCAATTTTGCATAAAGGCGCTGCGCCTGACTTTACAGCATTAAGGTCCTTTGCCATCAGAATTAGGTTTTTGCCTAAACTACGGGCCAGCTCTATCGCGCGTTTAAGCGGTAGTTCGCCGTGAAACTTCTTTGATTCTTCCTCTACCACTTTTACTGTTCTAATGCTTTCGGGTATGTTATGGTCAATCATCCTTCTTGCTGCGTCCACTTCATCCATCAACTCTTTTTTTTGCTCAAATTCTATTTTTTGCTTCGCGTTTTTCGCATTTCTTGATCGAAACGATAACTGTACTCCTTCACCTTCATCTCTCCTTCTTGTCTTTTCCTTTTCCTTCTCCTTTTGCCTTAGACCAGTTGGTTTAGGTTTACTTTTGTTTTTGTCATTCTTTTCATAATGATGCAGAGTGGCTTTGTGGAATTGTCTTAAACTTGTGTTTGCTATAGGAATGATTTGTGTTGATTTCAACGTGCGAGCAGCGATCGATAAGAAGAGGAACCTCTTGGGCAACGAAATACACAACATGGAAATTTATTTAACTCTTTACAATTGATAGTAGGTTCTTCAACAGAAAACGCAACAAAAGGAGTATTGTACTACTGTCTGCTATAGTAGGCTTTTGTATACTTGTACCGCTAGAAAGTACAACTGAACGTGTATGGTTTTTGTGAAGACTCATCAAATCAATCTGCATTTTACCCATTGACCTTAAATTATTTGCTCTGGTATTACGTTGCTCATCTATATCATGCTTTCTTTTTTTTATTGTGTAATCCGCTACGTCCATATCAACAAGCGGTATTATTAATTTTGATTCTGTAGACTGTAATAATCACTAAGTATGATGCAAATATTAAAATACATTTAATAACCAGAGCACAGCATCATGTACAAGTTTTTGCAGGCTATCGTCTGCAGACATTGTAACCGAGTTTTTACAAAAATGCTTTATAATATTTTTGTGTCATGTTGGCTTCCATTTAATTCGTTCGATCTCACTGTTATCGACATTTATCTTCACAATAGCTTTAGATAACGAAATATGGGTTGAAAGGGTATTCTCGGATCGGTTGATACGAATACCGTTCTATTTATACTTCTGGAGTATAAATATGACAAACAATTTGCGAGTGCAACTATCAAAATAAAAACGCAACATGAGCAACCCCAACGACGACAAATCTGCAGAGCACGAGAACGCTCCCACATTAGGAGAAACTGGTAACCCAAGAATAGGAGACTCCGAAAACAGCTTATCAAGCAAAACATATGAAAGAATAGAAGAAGAAGGACGTGTACACGGAGGAATGTTAACTGAAGCAAAGAAATCAATAACCAGCGATAACTGGGGTATGACCCAACCAGAATAAATATAACCTGTTTATACACATACTGCTTTTAATATTGTTTGTTTTAGTTTGTGCGATCATACCGCGGGCGATAGCTGGTATTTTTTCTCGTTTCTCTTTCTTGAAAGAAAGAACCCATAACAATCAACTGTGAATACAAAATGATATTGAGGGCACACAAGATAATCCGGCACCTTGGTGTGAAGCGTAACAAAAATATTAACAACATCATACCGCGATGTTACAGTACTTCTTCAGGTTCAGGTCAGGAGAATACCGCGAACCAAACAACAAATAAACCATCAAAACTGAAAATTCCATCAGTTGGTACTAACGAGAAAAAAGCATCAATTAAAACAGAAAGTAAACCTACACTTGATTATGAAAAGGATAAGGATGAGGATGAAGCGAAAAATAGTGACAATACTAAAGATAATAAAGAGGGTTCAAGAAAGTTAAAAAAGAAGATCAAGAAAATCGTATGTTTTCTACTCTAAAATTCTAACGAGATGCAGTTGAGAGATCCGTACACTTACATTATTCCTGCAATTTTGTCGATTGGTGTCGCCGCTTATTTTTATGACTTTGACAAGAAACCAAAGGGTCAATTGGGTAATTAACATGATGCATTTGAAGAAACATAACAAATATTAGCTAAATTAGGCACTGTTAGCACAACAGGTGTACCTCTAATTGGTGGATCCTTCACATTAGTGGATACAAAAGGAAGACCAGTTACCGACTCAGAATTTAGAGGAAAACATTTATTATTGTACTTTGGTTTCACAAACTGTCCCGACATTTGTCCTGAAGAACTAAAGAAGATGGCAGGTGTCCTCCGTTCCCTCTCACCTGAACACAAAACAAAGATCATTCCACTTTTTATTACACTTGATCCATATCGTGATAGCTGTGAAGCTGTAGAAGAATATCTTCAAGGTATGTGACGCGATGTGAGTGATTATAACCTTCAATAGAGTTCCATCCTGACTTTTTAGGATTAACTGGCACTCCAGGTCAAATCAAAGAAACTACAAAAAAATTCAGAGTTTACTACTATTATCCTGAGAAGTTTGATGACGATGACTATTTGGTGGATCATTCAATGTACATTTATTTAATGGGTCCTATGGGACATTTAAAAGACTACTTTGAACGCTCTCTTACTACAAATCAAGTTTTAAAAAGGGTGCAGGCTTGCCTTGATGAATAAAAATTTTGAATTCACAAATCAATGTTGGTGTTGGAATGTATTAATTGTCCTTCACATATTAAAGTATTATGTTTATGCGACCACTCTTGCATCCAACATACTTGACCTCTCAAGCAAGGAGATGAGTAGTTTATATAAACTATGCAAAGAATCTTTTAAATATGAAAACTTAGTTTGATAAAAAGGGAGCATGAAAATGCAACTGAATTTTCTGATGCTCGAATCTTCAATTAGAACAATAAATTTGTGTGGTTGATTAAAGGGCACTCCAATAATAGAAACTATTAAAAACACAACACAATGACCTCATCAGACCCCAACACTTTATACCCATCACTTCCAACAAATGACCAACCAGATAACTTCGAAAGGTATTTCAAACTCGAGGACGAGCAAAGAGAGGAGAAGCTTACCAACATGACAGATAAATCATTCGAAGAACCAAAGAAGCCAGAGACCATAATAGATACAGTTAAATCAACTGTTGCAAGCATTGCAACTAAAGAGAATGCAGAGTTATTGCAGCACAAGGCGGGTGAGGCTCTAGAAACTGTTAAGAGCGCAGTTGCGGCCGTCGCAACAAAGGAAAATATGGATTACGCCAAAGAGAAGGCCGTTGAAGCCTACGACACAACAAAGAGCGCCATAGCTAAGGTTGCTACAAAAGAAAATGCCGACTACGTAAAAGCAAAAGCCTGGGATTATTGGTCATGGGGTAAAGATTACGTTTCCTCGTTTACGACTCCATCAGATAAAAAATAAACTTTGTACTTCAAATAACTCAGACTTATTGAATAAGATCCAAACAACTAAAGTGTGCTTGTCTCTTGACAGGAACTACATCAATGAAGTGCTTATTGTAAGTCGTGTATCGCCGATGAGTCCAAATAGATGTCCTGACGTCACGTCAAAACATTTTTGATCAAAACAATCTTATTTTAGACTCCCCCTTTGGTTGGTTAAATTTAATTATTGAATGGAAAAGAGATGGCTGATTGTCTTTGCCATACTATTTGGAATTTATTTTAGAGCACTACTATTATACATTGTTTTATCATACTTAACGTTAAAGCTCATCATCAACTTAACCAACATGGAGTCCATCAGAGGCATGATGGCAGGTCTCCCGAGGAACGAAACCAACTTATCGAGATCAATTCTACAAGTAGATAATTACCCTAGATGCCTAGCGAAGGGTACTAACGACATTTGCCATAAAGCGGTCGTTGGTGAACAAACCATCAAACTATTACTTATAGGACCGGACAATTGCGCCTTCGATGGGAAGTTCAATTATGCTCACAACATTAGAGTCGTCGTTAAGGGTCCAGGGTTCGACACCTTAGCCTCCATCAAAATATCGGAAGAATCCGAATTGTACATATCATTCATGGCCACAAAAGCAGGATCGTATAACATTAATACGTGGATATTCGAGGACATTACAAGAGAGAGTCCAGTTCGATTTGCACTAGAGGCGGGTCCTGTAGAGATGCCCAATTGTATAATAAAGTGTGCACAATTCGAAAGGGACGATAGCCGAGTCGTTCCCGTATTTAACCAAATATTGATTCATGTGGAACTACAGGACAAGTACCACAATCCAATCGAGTCATTTACGGACTTTCAATCCTTTTACATTACCGAAAATAATGCTCCAGCCAGTGCACTTAGTTATAGAATGGAAAGGAACTGTCTAGTTATTGTATATACGCCAACTAACATTGGTATCATTGATGTCAGGTTGTTTTACAAAAATCAAAACATTACAAAAAAAGGAGGAAACTGCATTCGGCTTTATTGTGTTAGTCCGTCCATCCTGAGCAAGTGCTTGAGCATGCACAAGTCGGCCCGCTACAAGTTTACCGCATCAATCATTGAAGGAAATAAATCTTCAAAGTATACATTCTCAGTAAAGAAGAGCGCATTCAAGGTCAAAGATGTATTTATGATATTTTTCAAGACTTTATTACAATCGCACTTTATAGGAGATTTGAAGATTAAGCACACTCCGGAACAAACAAAAAACATTTTAATTGTACATAATGTGGCTCATAATGCTTCTTTTCAAATAAAGTTTGATACGTTAGATGGTATGATGTTGGCAGCCGTTGCAATCCGGTCCGAAAAAAGAAAATCTATTCGGTCGGATCAACAATTTGATCACCTCATAAATGGTTTGCTTATTCCGTCCATCTCTCAGAAAACATCTTATAATACCAACCGTATTTTTAGAATCATAGCACGTAGTGGCGGGAGAGGAAAGATTGTAAAATCTCTTCGTGCGTATACAAACCAACAAGCACTACTTTGTGTGTCTAATCTTGAGCAATCTTGTATGAACTCCTTTAATCTTGGGGTGTTGTTGGAATTTAGAAACTTAATTAATACTATTGAGAGATTAGATGAGAGTGAATTGTTTAAGAACTCTACAAACCTTCGTAATAGTTTGAACTTGGTTTTAAATAGTAAGATTGTTGTGAATTCTGTGGACAAGCTTGTGCTACACCACATCATCGATATGGTTGACAATATTACAAAACAAAATCAAATTGACACAAGTAGTGTTTTGGACGATCTAATTGATGTCCTTGTAATGGGTGGTGACTTGGACTTGGTTCAAGGTCATCTTCAAAAGCGTCTTTGTGATAGGTTGACCCGACATGATTGTGATGAAAATAGTTTAATGGAAGAAAGGTCACTTCTTATAAAACTGAAAATAAAAATTAACAGTAGTTTCACTCGAAGGATGGAATGTATGTTGAAAGACATCAACCATTCTTTAGAGTTGTCTGATGGTTCCAAAGTGTTTCGTCCTCTTGTTCTTACCAGTTCAAACTGGCCTATTGTTCTAAATACACCCTACAATCAAATCATTATTCCTAAGAGCCTAAATGAAAACATTAGCCAGTTTGAAGCGCTTTTTAAATCTAGAATGGGATCTGGCAGGAAGTTGAGTTGGGACCACTACTCAAGCTTCGCAACGGTCACAGCACGCTACAAGAGTGCAACATATCAATTGTCACACGTAGATATAAGAATGCTTTGTATTTTGTATTTGTTCAATGATAATGATAAGTTGAATGTGAAATACATTATGGCTGAACTTGGTTTGAACACTGAGCAGGAAGTCACAAATGTGCTGGATCGTGTTTCAAAAGAGAAAATGCCATTCTTTGTCGTCGACGAAAATAACAATTATTGCGTTAACCAAGACTTCTCTATGAAGCACAGAAAAATCAAACTTGTTGACAAAAGTAGCAAACCATTACCTATTCAGAATAAAGTAACATCCGAAGTTGTCGATAGAGATAGAGGTTTTATAATAGAGGCTTGCTGTGTGAGAATTATGAAAGCTAGAAAAGTTCTGACCCACAACGAGTTGATCCAACAAGTCACTCAACAGGTGTCATTGTTTGTTCCTGATGTAAAGATGATCAAAAACAGAATTGAAGCCCTAATAGAAAAGGAGTACATTGAGAGAGAAGAAAAGGATTTGAACATTTATAAGTATTGTGCATAAATTGTATTTATTATTCTTCCTTTCCATAATCCTTTGAGCTTCTCTTCCTCTTCTTGCTTTGTGATCCTCTTGTAAGTTTGGCAAGGGTGAGTTCGCTCTTCACTACCTTCTTTTTCAAGTTTATCAAAACACCCATACGGTCCCTCAGTATTTCGTACGATTCATGTATTTTACTTGTTGGCATGGGTGCTCTATGGATTTCATGTTGGTGCATGATGGAAGTTATCATTGTATCAATCTCACTCTTATCTGAGTACTCAGAAGGAGTCATTAACGAACTTCTTGCATAACCGCCAGGTCGAAGTTGCTTGATAACTTTTGCGGAGAGACTGTCTTGTTCGTCTTCGGATGACTCTTCTTTTTCTTCTTCGATGATTACAAAAGCTTCTTGGCTTGGATTTTGAGAGTTATCAAGAGGTGTCGTTGGTACTAACGTTGGGACTTCCTGAACAGAGACGTCACCGTTATCTGGTTCATGTTGAACAACAATAGGAGCGGCTTCTTTATTAACATTGTTTTTTGTTTTTCCAGCTTTCTTTTTGCGACCCTTCTTCTTTGGTGTTTTATCCGCAATTGCCTTCTTCTCCTCATCTTGTCTCTTCTTTTTAATGGCCTCAATTTGTCGTAGTTGTTCCCTTAAAAGTTCTTCTTTTTGTTCAATTTCTTTTGGACGGTTGAAAATGTATTCAGCTTGTTCCTTCCTTTTGACTTCACCCTCTGACATTGATTAAAACAAAAAAAATGTAATGTAATTACCAAAGTCATAAACAGTTTTTAGTATAGGATTTTTTAGTGCTTCCTCCCTGTCTTTTATTCTCGATTCTACTAGTTTTCTAGCAATGTCATAGTAACGTTTTTTCATTTGCTTGGAATGTTAGTAATGTTTTGTTTTCATCTTACTTCGATGGTGAAGCTTTTACCTCCCCTTGGGAACTGATCATGTATAACTATGAACCTTAGATCGTATTTTTTACACAAAGCCATGAGCGCATCTGTCTCCTCCCTCGTCCACGTTGTGTCGGATGGGTCCAGGTTAAAAGACGCTTGTTCGTCCATCTCTTTTATTATAGTGTTCCATTCATTATCCGTGTATGTGAATGCTTTTATTTTCTTATTTAATACGCTGAAAGCATATTCTGCATGTTATAAAGATCAAGATTAATTTCAATGAATACCTTCCGCTACAAGTTCATCGCTCTTATTTGCCCAATGATAAAAAGGTGTTCTATCGGGTGCGCGTGCAGGATTTATAAAAGGTTGCCACACCCATTTCTGTAACTTTTCCTGTATTTTTCTTTTCTCTTTTAACCCAGATGGAGTGACCATTATGGGAGCCTTTCCACCCGTCAATGCAAGGACCTCTCTTGATACCTCAGCTTCATGGGTTAATAAATAAAAAATATTCAACTTACACTTTTTTCGTGCTGATAAAGGGGTACTAGGCGCTGCACTAGCATGTGTCGGAGAGGATAAAGGATGTACATTTAGTATATCTCTAAAGTCAGACATCAAAGAATTGTGATTTTGTAACAAACCTATCAACTTGTGTTCGAAAACATGGGTAACTCACCAGCCAAGCAGAAGTTTTCCACTATGGAAAAGGTGGTGATGGGGAAGGACTTCGCAGAAGAAAACAGATTTCATTTTTGGAACATATACCAAGCTTCGTTAAAAGGGGAACGTCAAGTTACAGTATTTGAATTTATTGCAGATCCGTCGCACAACAAGAAAAATCTACCGAGATCAGATGCAAAAGGAGACAGTTTACAACCACTCTCTGAGGCAGACATAAAGCGCTCAACCCAACTAGCCAGAACTGCTTTAAAAGTAATCCATCACATCCAATTTATCACTAAACATTTATCTAGTCCGTCAAACAATTGCGACATCCATCCATCATCAAAGTGAGTCAAAAAATCAACCATTGTTGAAAGATTAGTTTGTAGATTCTGTAGAAGTTTCAGAAAGTCACTTTTACATTGCGACCGAACCAGTTGTTCCACTGCGCAATGTCATCAAATCATTAGAATACTCAGAAATTATATTCGGCATGACACAAATTGCAGTAAGTGTTCGCTTCAAAAAATCATTAATAAAAAAAAGAGTGCTCTTGTTTGGTTGAATAATGAATGTAAGCTCACTTATAATAATCTACACATGGATTCCATCTACGTCACCAAAGACAAACAACGTAAGTAATCAACATTCAATCACTCACTTTGAAAAGAAAGATGGCTCCTTGGCGATCTTCAATTCATCATGCCCAATGAATCCCTCACGAAAGAATTCATCGACTCCACAAAAGATTATCGTTCATCAGACACCATAACACCAGAAGAGGTTTGATTCACATGAATGCGCTCACATTTTTAACACTGTCAAGGGTTACAAGGACTTTAAGAAATTCAAACCACATACCAGAGACACTTGGTGCTTTGCAAAATTCATCACAAAAACACTAAACGTCCTGAGCGAACACAACAACAAGACCAATCCAAACCTACGTTTCGAATTACTAGAAGCCTTCACTTCCACTCATGATGCCAAAGAGTGGATGGAACAATCGCAGAGCAGCGAACCCGATCAAAGACCATCATGCGAACAATTCACATCATTACAAAGCATCACCAGCGATCCCTTCTGCACCGTCATGTTATTCTTCGACGACATTCGCATCAAGAAGAGTTCAGAAAAGGAATCATTCTTCCGCGAACTTTACAAGCTCATCATTCTAATCTCCAAACCACTTTTAAAAAAACGCATCCTACCTCGCATCCTGTCGCTATCGTTCATTACGGAACCATTCGCACTCCATTTCCTTCCATTCCTATTCACCCCATCCAAACAATCAAATCACTCAGATGCAGTCACGACGCCAATCACACCATCAAGACCGGTGGGATTACTTTTAGAGGAAGATTATCAACAATTGGTGATTCCATTCATACGAAAGTGCTACACGTCCAGAAATTTGAGTTTACGGATTCGCATGTTACAGAATATTGAATATTACTTGTGGGCATTGCCACCCACATTAATCGGCGAGGAAATCATTCCAGAAATTTTGAAAGGAATGAAGGATTCCGACGAGGACATTAACATGTTCACCATGAACGCTCTGGTCATGGTCAGTAAATACCTACATCGACTCGATCAAAAAAATAAAATCAACGGCGGCATCTCGTTGGTGAACGAAAATTTCATCAAATCCATTCATCACTATTGCGTACAGGGCAAATCCATCGTGATACGTAGCCACGCTCTATTGTGTCTGATCGAAATGTGGAATCTCGGATCCATCCGAAAGGACATTATACTGAGCGCATTTCACATTTCGATATTCGATCCGGAATCATTCGAAATCAAATTGCATGCGCTCAATGTGTTGTTGATCCATTTATCGAGATTCGATCCCCGCGAATTGGTCACTTTGATCATGAAACCAATTTGTTCGTTATTGTTACATTCGAAGAGCGAAGTGAGAACGAAGGCACAACAAGTCATGAAAATGTCATTACAATACATTCAGGAATGTAACGCCGATGTGTATCATTTGGGAATGGTGAGTCGAATGGAAAATCAATTCAACATTGAACCGACTTATCCTCCGGAAAATGCAAATCCGATTCCTCAAAATCAATTGTTTGTGGGCGGTGGACCCAAAGTGAGTTATAACGTTCCTGGCGGCGCATCTGATTCGAATCGAGACGAGGATAATTTGGAGAGTTACCCAGCGGTGACTACGCCTGGTTCGGAACGTTATTATGAGAAGCCGAGTTATTTATCGACGACCACGTTGACGCAGGAGGGAGATTTGTCGGATCAGAAAAATGTTCAAGATGGAAATCAAAAAGTAAATGTAAGGAGAAAAACATCGGATCCACCTGTGGTGAACAAGCAAGTGATTTTGACGCCGTTGCCTGACGTATCGCCCGTGGTGGAGGTGGTGCAGGAAGTGAAGGAGGAAAAGTTGCCATCACTACCAGTCGTGAATGACGATAGTGATAAGGAGGAGTGGGACCAATGGGATAAAGAATCTACTTCGGATCAAGAACAATCTATTTCTGTACCTTCGGAACAACCTGTTATTGTAAACTATCCAAAGGGTAATAATAAAAAGAAAAAAGGTTTGGGTGTTGATGATAATGACGATGACGATGAGCCGACTCTAAAGAAGGACGAAGATTTTGATTTCTTTAGTGAGATGGACACGCTTGATGCTAAAAAGTCACCTCCCATCACTCCAAGTCAACAACCTAAAAAGAAGACCATTACTGTGAAGAAGACTATTACAGTCAAAGTACCAAAGGGACAGGCTGTGACGACCACTACACCCATTGTTGCAAAGCAAGAGGAGCCAGTTGTGGACATGACTTCAGATAAGATTTTGGAACAGAGTGCAGAGGATTTGGATGCTGATCTAGGTGGATGGGGTAACGACTCTAATGAGATGGATTTGGGATTGGATGACAATTCATTAATTGTTCCCACCACAACCAATCCTGTTAATGAGGAAAGAGATTTCGGAGAGGAGGAGAGTCCAACCAAGGATGCGGAGGACCAAGTAGAAAAGGAACCTTCCTCTGGTAAGAAGAAAAAGAAGGTGAAGAAGATTGTCAAGAAGATGGTGCCAAAGGGTTCTGTTCCAAAAGATGATTAAATAATTGTCATTTATTTATTACTTGTTTGATTGTGTATAATGTATCTAGTTTCATCATTTTGATCGAAGGGTACGAACATGCTGTCAATGTCTTCCAAAGTGGATGCTGATAGTTCTCTTAATAGTCTGGAATTGTTTGGAATGTAATCAATGTTAATGTTGTGAGAAGGTTTTTGTATAAACGTTCCCATGTTGAGTAATGTAGAGTCATTCACGGAATCAATTATCCATTGGGATTTTATCCAAGCGAAACAGTTTGTGCTTCCTAAATTCTGCTGTATTATGTTAGCAGCATGTGTGGCACCCAACGAAGTGGGATCGTCACAAAAGTAGTACTTGCATTCTTTGGTAACCAAATGTGGTGAAGTAATAATAACACCCCCTCCATTCTCTCTGAAGTGTTATCTCGGTTGGAAATCATTTTCATACCCCAAGCATGTCTCGTTGAATCAGGAACACTTCTACACATGTAGCATGTTTGTTTGTCAAATAGTGCTTTCATCTGTTGTAACAAGGGTACATTAAATTTTAGAAAGAAATCTCTGCGTGGAAATCTGCGGTGTAATGGCTCCTTGTAATAAATAATGATGAACCATTGAGCACCTCAAAATTTTAGAAAATGGCAACAGAACAAGCTCACAAAGAAGCAAGAGAATGGCTGTTATCATTCCACGAAGCAGGAGATAGTATGGAACCTGTGGGATGGGTTAATAACTTTTACTCTGAGGATTGTGTTATGAGATTTGCAAACAACCCTGTACTCCAAGGCAGACAAAGCATCATTGCCAACTTTCAGCAAAGCTTCACATATTTGAAGAGTATGAAGCATCACATCATCAAGATGGATGTTCTCCCCGACAAAATATATCAGGAGGCGACTATTACTTATGTAGTGGCCAATGATACGGATGACAACGCAATTACAGTACCAGGAATGGCTGTTTTTGAAAGAAAACCAGGTGACAAAACAATCACTAGATTTGACGTCTATATTGACCTTGGACCTGTTTTTGAGAGGTTCAAGGCAGTCAATGTAAAGCCAAGCACTACTGAAGAGAAGTAAACTGAATAGGAACGAGAATGCTTGTATGAAAATAATGTCTTTGACTTTTAAATCTTAAATTGTTGTGATTTCAATTGCTTCACGAATTAACTAACAAGTTACCAACATTTATTTAAAACCACAATTAAGTTACAAATTTCCGTTGTTGGAACAAATCAGTTAATCCAATCTTTTTAAGAACTTCTTCAACACGTTGTTACTTTACAATTTTATAGCACAATTATGTTATTTCCTCAACATTCGTATGTACTCCTCAATATCTACAACACCAGTACCATTGGGATCAATCTAAAAATTAGGCAAAAGATCAAATTCAAGTATTTACCGTCATAATAAGCTCATTAGCTTTATCAGTAGAAAGTCTGTCTGAGCCCCATATAGTAAGCGCCTTCTCTAATGATTCAGTTTTTATAAGACCTTTTGGCATGTCATCTGTTTGGAACACTGAAAAAGCAACTCGAAGTTGGTTTGATGTATATTGGGTATGGATGTTTTTCGACATTGACTCAACAAATTCAGAAAACTCGATATCTCCACTTCCGTCTGTGTCTATATCATCCATAACCTTGTTCAGATTTTCCTGACTGACATTTAATCCAAGTGTCTTCAAAAGTACTTCAAGCTCAGTCCTGGTTATTCCACCACCATTTCCTTCCACTAAATTAAATATTTCTCTGAACTCAGCTAATTCTTCCTCCGATAGCTTCTCTCCGGATGATATAAAGTGTGCCATTACCTTGAATGGTTGACCGATACTTGGGTGGGAATCTGAGTGGGACCAGATCGTGATACAACAAAAATACTTATAAAGAAGCGGAAATAAACTAGCCATTTAGATTCTAATCGTCGTTTTGATTTTAGCTTGCATCATGCCGCAAATAATAATGCGCGTAATTTGTCATCAACATCAGATTCTAATACACTAAAATCTTACAATAGAAGGTTACCTGGTTGGGTTACGGTGGTTCTAATATAAACATGAGTATGATGTCGGTGTTTGTTATTGTGTTGATCACATCATTATTTGTCACAGTGCACAGCCAATGCATTTCTAATGTCGCTAATTTTACAGCACCCCTTTCGTTTCAACCAAGGACTAATGCAACGAGTACTTTTTGCATTAGAATACCCCAGAATACTAGGATTAAGCCAATCATAAAAAACGCAAACTCTACAATGGACATGACTGGACTTATTATATACGACAATCAATACAGTGGTAATTACATTTATGACAACATTACAAGAAGCTTCAAAACCCCAAGTGTAGAACCATGGAACATTCGTTACGAATTCAAATTGTTCTTTTCCCTCACACCAAACAATTCTCTTCCCACCAACACGTCATTTGTTATACTGCTGAATCCTTCCAGAGTGACACCCTTAATAGTATATCCTACAAGAAACCGGCCTTCTGTTACAGTTACCATTCCGATACCTAATCAGGACGTTCGCTATGTTCTTGTTGCTCCTTCCGAATGGAACAGCGTCTTAGCCCACCAAATCACTACAAAATGTTCGAGAACTTTTATTATCGGACAAGAAGTTGATGACTACCCCTACTATTCTGATGTTTCATATTTAGCATCAAATTCTACTTTTGCAGTGGACAGAGGGTATTACAACTACATTGGAATTAAAAAACTACCATCTGATAATTGTGCCGTTTGTGGTAATGTTACCATAACAATTGACTCTGTATATATGAGTTATGCTGAAGAATACATGTTCGTCATTATTGTTGTTTCTTGTATTATCCTTGCTTGTGCAGTGTTCACTATTGTGTTGGCCCTTGTTCTATTTTTCATGATGCAAAAATCTACGAGGAGGCAACCTCAAATGGTTGTTTTACAGACTAGAACGGAACATTTCCCGGACGTGTACAATCTTTCGCCAAGAACAGGGTATGGTCGGCTTGAATCTCCAGATAGCGACAAGGAGCAGTTGCTGCAAGGCGGTGGTGAGTTTGAACCGCATCAAAGGTTATAAAAATTAATAAAATGCTTAATAAATGTTATAATTGAATTGGTACAATAATAAGTGTATTTATGTTAAAGTGACGTTTTGGTTTTGTGGGCATGTGTGTTTTTGGGTTTTACGATTTGAATTCTGCTATTTGATACATAATTCTAGGTTTAGCTCTAATCTTCATCGGTCATCCTTGCACATTTCTAATTAACACTGTGAATCATGGTTCTCTACCTGCGTGGCCTCTAATTTGGAGAATTGGAATGTTTAAATTACTATCTAAAAATAACTCTTACAACACAAAACATGAATCAAGCAGACCCCTATGAAGTAGTCAAGGCAAACATGTCCGAGAGCATGAATACCATCAATGCTCTCCACAAAATATACTTGGAAAATCTATCATCGAACAGTGGTAGAGTTTCTCTTGACGACGTCTCATCACAGTTGAGGACCAAGATAGAGGCATTCGAGAACCTCGTGAGGGCTTTGGAAAATACAATCCAAATCGTAGAAGACGACCCGTTCAGCTACAATGTCGACGCGGCAGAATTACGAGGCAGAAAACAGTTTATAAGGACCACAAACGACAAAATTAGAGTAATCAAAGAAGACCTTAGTCGCAAACCACAAAAGAAACCACAACAACGGACAAGCAACAAGCAAAATAGAAAAGATTTGATGGGCGACTCGTCAAACGACCGCTTCTCCAAACTAGACGACTCGGTGTACAAGGACAACCAAGGCTACATCGACAACCAGATGCAACTTCAAAGTCGAATCATTCAACAACAAGAAGAAGGACTAGATACTGCCTCCAAAGCAATTGACCGCGTCAAAATCATTGTAGAGGAGATCGGAAATGAAGTGGATGACCAAAACAAAGAATTAGACGCAATGTCACGTGATGTAGAAAATACCCAAGGAATGTTAAAGAGGAACATGAACAAGCTTAACAAGCTTCTTGATAACAGGACGGATAGGTGCAAACTGATTTTAATTGTAATTCTTGTAGTGTTGATTTTGACTCTCTTTTCGTTGATATTCATTATTTAAAAATTAAACTTTTTATATTTTACATTTTTTATAATTCCTCCTTGTCTTCAATCTTTTTAACTCTTGTCCAATACTTGGCTGCATCGATGAAAGACTGATCCCATTCTTGTGCTTGCCATCCTTTAGGAACAACGTTGGGTAGGGGTGGTAATAGTCCGACAAGTGAAAAGATACGATGTACCTGCTTGGTGGGTTGGGCACCTTGTGATATCCAATGCTTTGCGCGTTCAAAATCTATCAACAAAAGCTTGTGTCCTTCCACTTCACGATTCAATACTTCCTGATGCGTGTTGCGATCTTGTGGGTGGTAGTGTCCAATCTATAAAGTAAGGACAATGTGAACGAAAAGCATACCTTTTCAACAAAGGCTCCTGTATTCCTGCCCTTTTTGGCATCACAAACAATGATTTTGTATATTGTGCTTGTTTTGTGACCTACTCTCTGGATTCTAATCCTGCATGGCATTTTGTGTGTATACTTGTATTAGTCAACCAAACGTCAAACTAATTACAAAGCAGTAGAGGAATGAAAAGATGAGTCTTGCAGATAAGAATCAAGAAGTAAAATCGGTCTTTCCGTCGATATTTAGTAAAGATACAAGTAGAGGACATAGTGCTGTCCCGAAAGATACAAATAATTCTAGACAAACCTTCTTTCACCTAACGGAGACATTTGATTACGACTCAGATGATATAAGCGATATAATTACACCAACAAGTGCAGGTCCTAGGTCTTCAGTTGGGATGAGCATTATATCTCGTAAAACTCGTAACATGTTAGCATTTAGAGAAATGAGGACAGAGGATGTTGTATTTGATGATATAAACGCACCCCCGATAGAAATACGATTCAAAGATCTATTCGACAACGTCATCAACAGCATTTACCTACCAGACAAGAATGAAAGTAACTCATTCAAAAAGTACTTCTGTTCAGAGACAAACCAAAAAATTCTATCTCGGTTATTTTGGTATGTCTTCTGTGCCTTTTTTCAACCAGAAGGTTTGAACGACATGTATGATGTAATGTTGGATTTGAGTAAAATTACTACCGAGTTTTTTTGGCTGATGGATAAAGAGGACAGGAACACATTTTTCGACAATTATCACATAGCAGTATCGTTTGCTATAAACAAAGCCCTCAGAAAACACTTCCCCGGATCAAAGAAGAGATTCACAGCTAATTTCAAAGTTCGGGTATACGAACTAATCAGCGAAATTGTGACTGGGATCAGATTGAGACCATCTTTCTTGATCAAAAAGAAGGATAAGCTATTCCCCAGAAAGAAGAGAGATATCATGGAAGTTTTGATGAGGAAGAAGGAAAGAGTAAAGAAAGACATACAATCCAGAAAAAGTAAGAGAAGAGCTCAGGACTCTCCTGGCGGAACAGAATCCAAATCTCAAATCAGCAAGAGCTATTATTCTTCATCTGAAGAGGGTGAGCAAGGGCTTGAGGCAGAGTTTAACGATTTGGAGAATGATAAAGAAGATATAAAAGAATATACGGCGCTGCTCGGACTAAATGACCCAATCTATAATAAAGATCAACATAAAAAGAGCATGTATCTAAGAAAAACTACAAAAACAGAAGATTCAAAAGATTGTGAAAATCATGAATTTGATTTTGTAGATGTAAATATGACGAATGGACAAATTGTTAGAAATGTATCAAATTCTGTAGAAAGTGCTAGAGAGATGTTGGATAAAGATCCCACTCTCACAAGGTTAGAGAAGGAGAGGAGGGCTGATGTTGTCGAAGCACTCCTCAAGCCAAGTCCTAGATTTGAATCAGAAGTGTACAGAAATATGATGCATAGATTAATGTTAGAAGGAGATGACACTGAACGTCACATAAGATCCTCAACCAGTCACTCCAGACTCATATCTGAGGATGATGTTGCTGACGATGAAAAAGATTTAATATTTGACCTCACCTCAACGGCTCCTAAATCCTCAGCGAAAAGGAGATCTGTTAGATCCGCCAGTGCACTAAGCAGCGAAGCCGACAATACGTCTTTAGAGCACCCCAAGACTGCAAGCGAGGCCCAACAGCGAGATAATAGATTTTGGTCAACTTACTCAATGAGCCCTCTTATAGGAATATATGTGCCAGAAGCTATCGAGATGAAATGTGCAAATGATGTAAGACTCATAAAGAGAAACGGATTTCAAAATCCATACTTTTTTGGAGGCAGCATGAGTGAAAAGAGGAGAAGAAAACAATTCATAGAGTATAATAGAAAGTGGGTAAATCCTCCCAGTATGAACAGTCTAAAAGCAAGCTTAAAAAGAAAAGAAGCTGTGGATGCCAAGAAATTCGAATACAAGAGAAATAACGACGACAAGATCTCCAGAGATTATGAAAAACGCACAAGAGCCATCAATGAATACAGGGATGATGTTTTGGACGATAAAACTGGACAAAAGATTAATGACCTTTGTAACGAAATCATCATCAAGCACAAAAAGAACGTCAAGACCGCTCACCTTGAAACAAAATACCTCAAATCAGAAGCACACAATTTCAGCGGCACCACGCTGGCCAACTATGCAAAAGAAACTTGTCAAGACATTGGAAAAGAATTCAAAGTACTAGATGACATCTTCATGAAGTTGAAGATTAAATAAAATGTATTTTTAAAAATATTTTTTATGTGAGAAACAAAACACAGTCGTGATATTTTTCGCCACCGATACATTTCCCCAACCCATTCAACGTGTGCATTTTCCCCAAACAAATTTTATAACATCTCTGCTTACACACATTCTGAATACCATTCCACTCTAACCGATGCATGCTAGCATCCACACAGAACCTACAACTTACAAAAGAACACATTTCACAATTAACTTTGCCTATGGAACAATCGACACAATAATGAGACCGACAATTACAACAACTCATTGCCGGAGGAGCAGACCCCACTAATCTACACTTGGCGCCGCCCACATCACGCAGGCGAGCCCTCAACAATTGCATCACGCTCAAATGACTTTGAAAACTAGCATAATGAAACGGAGTGCGTCCCTTACGGTCCATACACTCTGCATCGGCTCCATAATCAAGTAGAGCCTTTGCAATATTAGTGTATCCATCCCTACAAGCAATATGTAAGCTGCTCGTGTGATGAAGACCCTTCGCATCCGTCTCGGCACCCAATTGTAACAATTTAATCACCACATCTTCTCTACAAGCAGATGTCGCTACAGTAAGTGCACATTGTTTATTTATACTTTTATTTAAATCGACGCCGCTCTTATAAAGAATCTCCACGATGTGTGGATAACCCCTTCCGGACGCAATCAGCATGGGCGTGGTCTTGTCGCTGTTCTTGACGTCTGGATTGGCGCCCTTCTCCAACAATGTCTTCAACACGTTGGCATGTCCATGCATCACGCTCAAGTGAATGGCTCTATTTTCTTGAGGCAGCGTGATGGCCTCGATGTCTGCATCGTTCTTGATCAACATCCTCACCAAATCATCGCTTCCCTTTTCCGCTGCTCTGTGGAGCGGAGTAAAGTTGTTTTTTTTCGTAAAGTTGACGGAGACTCCGTGCTGAATCAACCTGCTGACCACGTGAGGGTGGCCGCCCTTCGCTGCACAATATAATGCACTTCGACATAGCGCGTCGTCGGGATTCTTGTCCAAGAACAATTCCACGACCGACAAATGACCGTAACGCGCTGCCAAGTAGAAAGGAAACACCGTGTCGTTGTTTCTCACGTTGGTGATTGCGCCCATGTCGAGCAATGCTGCTGCACCTCTGGTGTAACCGACGGTCGCTGCCAAATGTAGAGCCGTGTTTCCGTTCGCTGTTCTCGCGTTGAAATTTAAATTACGATCGATGCCCAATGTCAATAGTGCATCCAGCAATGTATCGTCCGAGTGGAGCATGGCGTAATGGATGGCAGAATTGCCGTTTGCATTCTTGTCGTTGATGCTTGCTCCCTTTTCGAGCAGCTCCTGCAGAATGACGGGGTCCGGGTCTCTCCTCTTGGCGGCGCATAAGAATGCCGTCCTTCCGCCTCGATCCCTCGCGGCGTGGTCAATGTTTGGTTGGGACATTAAGAGTTTGACGACTTGAGTGCTGTTGCTCTTGCATGCAACGTGAAGCACGTTACAATTCTTGGCGTCGACACGATTCATGTCGGCTCCGTGCTGTATCAACAAGTTAAGGGCGTGATGTTTATTGAACCTTGCCGCCGTGTGAGCGGGCGACATTAATGAGGAAAAGTTGATGTCGGCTTTGCCCAATGTAAGCAGCACCTCCATCAATTCTAAATTCTCCTTGAAGACTGCACTAACAAGTGGGGAGCGGTTGTATACATCAAGGGCATCGGTACGAGCGCCTTTTTGAATCAATAATTTAACAACGTCAGTACGACCAAAGAAGGAAGCAATATGAAGGGGAGTGGAGTTGTACGGCCCTAGCATGTCTACGTTGGCATCTTCCTTTGACAATAACTCTGAAACAGTCTCCACACACCCGATGGCACAAGCGTGGTGTAGGGGGTACAGTTTAACAAGAGAACTACTAGTATTGATGAGGATATCATCTGTTTGTGGTTCTATGACATCCTCTTTTGTTTCGTCTCGTTCATTTGTCGACACCTCTCCATCCGAATTTCCTTCGTTAGTGTTTAATTTTATTCTTTTGCGTGCATTTTCTTCGAGCAGCACCGCCTCTTCTTGTGTTTCGAACTCTTCTTCTAACCTACCCCTCTTCCTTGTACCAGAGCCAGAACCAGACGCAGTCGAAGACATTTTCAAATCCTGTCGGTTGATAATAAAAAAATTACAATAAAAAAAACACTAAAAATAAAAATGTTCAAATTATTTAATAATCGTGGAAAGCGGCAATCACTGGGATTCCGTAGTTTGTTGGCTTGTTGAACTTTAGGTTTCTGTTTAATCCGCTCAACGTCTCGAGTTCCTCCTTGCTCAAATCAAAATCGCAGCAGTTCAAATTTTGAGCCAAACGGTCCTTGTTGTTGCTCTTTGGAACAACGGCAATGTTTCTTTGGGTGGCCCACCTGAGTAGAACTTGAGCAGGTGTCTTGTCGTGCTTCTTTGCAATCTCGACGACATGTTCGTTTTCCATGAGTGGTGGTGCTGACTTGGCTCTCTTCATGTCGCACTCGATAAAGGATAAGGCGCCGAAACTGCTGTAGGCGGTGACTGCAATGTTGTGTTGTTCGCAGAATTGGACCAATTCTTCTTGGGTGTAGTATGGGTGATGTTCGATTTGGAGGACTGCAGGCTCGATGCGGCAGTAGTTCAACAAGTCGGTCAAAAGTTGGCCTTCAAAGTTACTGACACCAATGTTCTTTGCGCGTCCGGAATCGTAAAGTTCCTCCATGGCGGCCCATGTCTCGCTGATGGGTGTTTTTTCCATCTCTACTTTGCTCTTTCCGTCGACGAAGAAACCTGGTGGGTATCTCTCGGACTCTGGAACGTACTTGATTGCGATCGGGAAATGAATCAGGTATAGATCAACGTAATCCAAGCCCAAGTCGCCGATGGATCTGTCGAAACCCTTCTTGACGTTCTCCTTCTTGTGGTTGGTGTTCCAGAGTTTGGTTGTGATGAACAAGTCTTCACGCTTGACGAGACCTTCCTTGAAAGCGCGTGCTAGACCTTCACCAACCTGCTTTTCGTTACCATAGTCGGCAGCGCCATCAAATAGACGGTAACCAGCCTTGATGGCATTGTATACGGTCTCAGCGCAAGTTTCCTTGTTTACCTTCCATAGACCGAAGCCTACCTACAAACGTAAATAAATGCATAGTGGAATTTCAACTTACGATGGGCATCTTTTGACCTGTGGTCTTTAGTGTGATGTTGGGTGTGTTGGACATTGTTTTTATTGCTTTGATCAAAAAAAGATTTGCATTTTCTCTTTTTAAGGACGCATTTAAAATTAGAATTAAATCAGACTGGGTTCCCAAAGTGAAATAATATTGTATTTTTACTTTCACTTTACAAGCAAAGAAGGGATGTGTTAAAAAAATATTTCCTCTACTTTTAATAGAATGAATCTGGAAAGTAATTTCTTCGATAAATGATTCAGAACTTCAAACGGAGATTCAGTCGTAAAATAGATAAATTATTGTTCATTAATGAATATTGTAACCCTTCTTATGCAATAACCAAACAAAAATGTCCAAAATTCCATTATTGGATATTTGACCCGAAATATAAGAGCCGATACACAAATCCGTGTTATAGCTGCAACATATTATAAAACTTTCACAGCGGTATGAGTCAAAACCCACGTAACGTTGTGCCTTTTAAATTTTCGAATATACTACAAGGATATTCAGAGGCTCTTGGAGTAGGAAGGGTTGATGAATGTACAAATATTTTAGAGGAAGCCGCTTCGCAAATAAACAGCATCATCTGGAGCTCCACTCCAAATTCCGACACAGCAAATAATCCTGAAACACCAACAAATACACATGTAGAGTTTCCATCTTACGTTCTGCATGATATAATGGCCTTCGTTAGAGACCCGGGAACCATACTGAATGCTTTGTGTGTATGTAAAGAATGGAAAGACATTTTAGAGGAGGACAAGTTTTGGATGTATTTGGAGAAACAAATATTTAATGCCACAGGGACGACAAACTCCCATCGACATCGATACCTTCAACGGTTGCACCTGTGGAATGAATTTTCTTCGCACATACAAATAACAGACGGCATAGCAACAATTAATGGAACAATTCCTGTCGAAAGCATTATACAACCAAACCACTACCACAAGATAAGAGGCTTTGCATGTACCATTCATTTCTTTACTGAAATGAACAGACTTGCAAAGCATTTCCCAACTTTTGACCTTCTGGCTGTGAGTGCAACATTTATGAGTGCCTCACAGTCATTCTATGTAACGTACTGTGACTTGAGTAGTGCCGTCGCAAAATATGACATCAAGATCGTTTGCTTCGACCCTTCTGGCACAAAACATTCACTCCATGTCATGTATTCTAACAATGACCCGGATGATGTTGAAAAGGTGATAGTAAGAGTTGATGATGAGCGGGGAGTACAACATTTGGTGGACTTCTCATCTAACTATAATAGTGACGTTTCGGCCGAAAAGGTGCTGTACTGCTTGCATAAATTCAGCGAGTCATTAAAATACGTTGGTGCGAGCGAAAATGTTGGTCATCGACTCCTGTGCTCATTTATTATCATGACGTGTGGTTGCGACTTGATACTGGAAGAGAGTAGCTTGCATATTGTAGAGGAATTTTTCAAGAAGAGGTATGACAAATAAATGATAAAGTTGCGTACTCTGCTCTGTTCTTCTCTCTTAATGCATCCTAGTGCCTTCCTCTTCTTAACGTTGCGCTGTATGTTGCATTCCTTGTTAACTAGGGCAAACCTATAGTTGGATAATTTTGGTTAGAATAGCAAGTTTTCCGTTTAGTGCAATTAAACTATAAACAAATAATATTGTAAGAAAAGAATCATTTATTCCTTGAATGCATGTGTTCCTTCCTTGATGTGCTTCTGTTTGGCGATGGCTCCTCCGATGGCACCGATGACACCACCGACAACAGTTCCGACGACTGGGACGACAGATCCAATAGCAGCACCTGCAGCGGCTCCCTTCAATACTTCGTGAGTGTGTGCTGGGGCCTCTCCTAGGGTGGTGGTTGGGACGACAGTTCCGTCGGTTGGTTGATGTCTTAGGTTGGTTGATGGATTTACAACGGCAACTGGGTTGATTGGTCCTTCAATCTTGCTCAAGTCGGTTGGCTTCTTTGGTAGCTTGCCACCTTCAACAACGTTGGTGTGGTGGAATTGGTTGAAAGCTGGGTATTGGTTCAAGAAACCAGTTGGTTGATAACCAGCGGGTTGTGGGTTGGCTCTTAAGTATGAATCTCTGTTCCAGCTTGATCCGTGCTTCTCGTAGTCACTGTACATGCTTCTCTCCCATCCCAAGTGGGTTTGGTTGAGGCCAGAAAGTGATACACCGTTGACGGTTGTGGTGGTGTGGTATTGGCTGAATGCTGGGTATTGGTTGAAGAAACCAGTTGGTTGGTAACCGGTTGGTTGTGGGTTGCTCAACAACCACTTCTCTCTGTTCCAGTTGGTGGTGTCCTTTGTGTAGGCACCGTACATGCTTCTCTCCCAGTTCAAGAACAAGTCATTGTTGGCATTGATTCCTTGGGTGGTTCCGATGACGTTGATGTTTTGTTGTTGGACTAGTGGTTGTTGGATGGTGGTGCTTCCGACTTCTCTGATGATGGTCTCCTCGTGTACCTTGCGGACGACGGGGTGCAAAACTTCCTTGACAATGTTTTGTTCGCGGATCTCAGTGATGACTGGTTGAACGTGGTGCTCAATGTGCTCTTGACGAATGACTTGGGCGACGACCTCACCTTGACGGACTTCGTGTGTTTGTCCGGCTTGACGGGTGACGACTGGTGCTTGTGCAACGTTCAATTGGGCAAGTCTCAATCTCTCGGCCTCCAAGTCTCTGTTGCCAACCTCTTCATAACGAGTTTGGTCGGTGGCGCGTTGAACGACGGTGTCTTGGGTGACGTTTTTGATGATGTTTTGCTTTTCTAATTCGATGATCTTTTGTTCGTGGATCTCTTGGACGACTGGCTTGTGGACAACCTCAACGTTTTGTCTCTCGATAATGTTTCCGAGGACGGCTTGGTCAACGACGTTGGTGATGGTTGCACCCTTGTTGATGACGTTGACTGAACTTGTGGTGTGATATTGGCTGAAAGTTGGGTATTGGTTCAAGAAACCAGTTGGTCTGTAACCGGTTGGTTGTGGGTAGGTTCTTAAGTAGGTCTCTCTGTTCCAGTTGGATCCGTTCTTGTTGTAGTCGTTGTACATGTTTCTTTCCCAGACCAAGAATTGATCGTCGTGGCCTTGATTGACTGTGGAGTGGTTGCTGTGGAATCTGTTGAATAGTGGGAACTTGTTCAAGAATCCTGTTGGTTTGTATCCAGCTGGTTGTGGGTAGGATCTCAAGTAGGTCTCTTGGTTCCAGTTGTTGCCGTCTCTCAAGTAGGTGTCGTACATGTTTCTCTCCCATCCTAAGTGGGCCTCACTGTATCCTGGGGCTAGACCAGTAGTGGTGGTTTGGGTGGTGACGGTAGTTTGTGCGTTGTTGTTGCCGAGCATTGTTGCGTTTGTTTTTTTTTTGGTGTTAAAGTGGACTGCCAGCTATGTTTTTATATCGATTTGAGATTAAAATAGATCTTAGTAATATATTTAGACATTTATTTTCAGGTCCATGAAATAGAATATTATTGATCTTATAAGGATAGAGGATAACTTTATTTTAAATAGCAAAGCTAAGTGCACTCCCCTCTTTTGATGTTAAAAACGTATCATTTCAAATAAAAGAAGTTTTTGTGCTGTATTTGTTAAATTAGAGAGATCGCCACAATATCATTTATTAATAGAGATTTGAAGTATGTTGCGAAGAGACTTTGCAAAGTATAAGTTGCACCTGCAATTGCATCACATTTCTACTGCGATCTCTGAAATTTACTTAATTGAACAAATCAAAATTTCTTATTTGCTTTTCGACCTCAAAATTAGATGTAAAGAGGGACTACCATCGAAGATTGATATGAAAATCACACTCACCAATAAATTTGTAAAATCTGGTTTAAACAAACAAAACATTAAGATCTCTATAATCTTTTCCATTTGCATACATGATTATTTGGACATCGACTTGTTCCAAAATTTCTTTGAATGTTGGCGCTCCAACGGAATTTGAAGGTTGTGTGATGGTTGACCTACATATTTTTTGATTATTTTTCAAAACCATGAACACTTCACAAGATATTGCACAGCTTGCGAATGTTCTGCAATGTGTAGCACATCCGGACAATCAAACTAGAAAAAGAGGTACAGTGAGTTTATTAATATCAAAATTTAACAATTGAAAATCAGCCGAAGAGGAGATTGAAAGAATTTCTGCTGCTGATGGATTCTCTCTACTTTTAATGAGGATCATAGTTGAACCTAATTTGGCCAACGATGTCAAGTTATCCGCCACACTCATTTTGAAGAATTATGTAAAAAAGAGGTGGGACGATAACATGAATGACAGCGACAGATCAACAATGAAAGCAAACATTATTAATGTAATGGTTGCCACCACATCTGTCACAGTGCAAAAGCAACTGAGTGAGTTGATCCTGATCATGTCAAACAACTTTAGCAACGAATGGCAAACACTACTTCCAGTACGTCTCTCTACATTTTCATACTAATCACTTCAGTCCATCAACCAAAAATTAAAAGAAACAACAGACTTTGGCGTGATTAGAAGTTTACTATTCACCACCCATTCCATTTTCAAAAAATATAGAAACCAAGAGGAGACCGATGAAGTCACAAGTGAACTAGTGTACATCATGAAGTCCTTTGCACCAGACATGTTTGAAATTACAAGCAAGTTGATTGAGTTTTACAAGGCGAACGGACAGAACGAAGTCATGATCAAGGCAGCATTCGAAAACATTTTGTTCATTGTGAAAATCTTTTATTCCCTAAATTGGGTCACTCTGCCAGAGTTTTTCGAAGATCGCATGGAAACATACTTTACATGGTTTCATGAACTTTTACTGTACAGCAACAATTATTTGGAAAGCGACGTAAGTCATGACACCTAGTGAGTGATTTTAATCCATGACAGGACGAATCCATCAGCGGAGTTCTTGACAAGGTGAAGGCACAGATCCTATCCATCGTGAATCTATACCTAGAAAAGTACGATGAAGAATTTACAAAACCAATGGTGGAAACATTCAAAAATGATTGCTGGGAGCTTCTAACCAGAACAGGACCCGAATTAAAGTACGATAGCCTGGTAGCAAAGGGCATCACGCTCCTCACCACCATCAGCAAATCAGGTCACAATCAATTATTCGCCAACCAAGACGTCTTGAAGGAAATTTGCGAGAGGATTGTAATTCCCAACTTGACCCTACGTGACGAGGACGAAGAGATTTTCGAATGCGACTGCGTTGAATACATTAGAAGGGATTTGGAAGGAAGCGACACCGACACGCGCAGAAGAGCCAGCATCGAATTGGTCAAAGGATTGTGCATGTACCACGAAGCGAGCACCACCTCCATTTTGTTACAAAAAGTCACGCAGATGCTTCAACAACCCAATCTAAGCGTCAAGAACAAGGATTTGTGCATCTATCTGGTCATCTCCATTTCGGTCAAGGCCAAGACAGAAAAGAAGGGCGCCACTCAGGTCAACCACGCAGTAAACGTTATGGAATTCTTACAAACTCAAATCATACCCGAACTCACAAAGACGTCTCAAAACAGTCAAATCATTCAAGCCGATGCCATCAAGTACATTTGCGTATTCAGACAATTACTCAATGCCGATGCATTCCCCACATTATTCCCGTTATTAATCAATTTACTTTTGTCCACATCAAGAGTGGTGCACACCTACGCAGCGTGGTGCATCGACAAGTGGCTCAACACGAAGGACGAAAACAAAACGAACCGATTCAACAAACAACACGTCAAGCCCTACGCAGAGCTGCTCTTTAGAAATTTATTCGCCTCGTTAAAAAATGGATCCGAAAACGAGTACATGATCAAGGCCATGAACAGAGTGACCGGCATCCTGAGAGAAGAAATGCAACCAGTGTTGAGCGCTTATATCGAATTGTTGACTCAAATCCTATTGACCGTGGCCAAGAATCCAAGCAATCCACAATTCAACCACTACATTTTCGAGAACTTTGCCACCGCCATCAAGTACAATCCCAACGATCGACCCAATTTCGAAAGAGCCCTCATGCCAATCTTTTATAAAATTCTACAGGACGACGTTCCAGAATTCACTCCCTATGTTTATCAATTGTTATCGCAGTTATTAGAATTGGACAATAGCGGTAACATTTCCGTGGAGTACGTTAACTTGTTGCCTAGATTAGTGAGACCTGGCAGTTGGAGCAACGAAGCCAACATACCCGGTCTCACCAGCTTGTTGGTCACCTTGATTCAAAAATCACCAAACGTCGTATCCAGCAACGAGAGCTTGCAAAAGGTATTGGGCGTTTTTCAAAGCTTGTTGGGCAGCAAGCAAAACGATCAATACGGATTGCGATTGTTGGATGCAATCATTAATCACGTGCCCACTTATGTGGTCGCTCCCTACCTCAACACCATTTTTAATTTACTGTTTAGGAGATTATCCAACAAGCGAACTGCAAAGTTTGAAAAATTATTTGTCATCTTTATCAGCTTGATTGCGATCAAGCACGGAGCCAGCAGCTTGGTCAACGTGATACAGGCTGTGGACGCTGCGTTGTTCGATCGAATGGTGATGGTGTTCTTGGTCACCAACATGAAGAAGATTAATGGAAAGATTGAGAGAAAGAGCGTCGGCGTTGCTTGCGTCAAGTTGTTGTTCGAGGCACACGAGTTGTTGGACGAGTCGAGAAGGAGCGTTTGGAATGCCATTTTGAAGGAGCTGGTGGAGTTTTTGTTGGCACCTCAGGTGGTCGATGCTGCAGCTGATGAATCAGTCGGCGGCAGTGCTTTTATGCCCTCTGGTTACAAGGTTAATTTTACAAAGTTGTCTTCTGCGGCGAAACCTGCCGAAGATCCTTGTGCTGATGTTGTTGATCCTGTTGCTTATTTTGTTAGTCAACTTGGTGGTTTTGTAAACTCCAGTCCTGCTGCAAAGGCATTGGTGAAGAATAGAATTATGGAATTGAACATCCAGGGCAAGGTTGGAGAGCTGTTCAATTCCAAGGGACTTGGACAAGCCTATCAAGACATGTTTCAATAAATTTAAATTTTAATTATAATGTGTAAATGTATCCCAACATGAAGAATAACTCTCCAATGTTGCTTAATAGGGATTTGACGTGGTGGTTCTTTGATGGTGATCCTGCGAGCAGCAGCATGACGAGACCACCTGCGAATAATGCCCAATGCCTTCCTCCTGTTTGTATCATGATGATGAAACCAATCAAGATGGATGATAAAGTGACAATGATTGCTGGTGCGATGGAATAGAGCAAATCTTTACGTTCGGATGCTGGATCGAACAATTGAGCTTTTGCCATTCCGGTGTTGTTGTCTACGATTATTTTGATGGATGTATAAGTGAGTTTGTTGCAATCCTTCAAATGTTTCACGTCTAGAATGAGAACGACCAAACACAAGACAACTAAAGGAGGGGCAAACCAAGCACTTCCAGTGAACCTCTCTCCATAATGAGCCAAATTGATCAAACAAAGGGGAAGCACGAGCGAATGTAAGATGTACCGTGGGAAATGTAGCTTCTGCATGGAAGTGTTTGAAAGTAGGTTTGTGAGATTTCTTGATGCGGCAATTATAAAGTTATCATAAATCAGACCAATCAACAACACCAAAACGATGGTGCTATCTATGATCCAGTACTTGTGTGCAAATACCAAAGGAATC
Organism: Acrasis kona; assembly: GCA_026419775.2. NCBI lineage: Eukaryota > Heterolobosea > Eutetramitea > Acrasida > Acrasidae > Acrasis > Acrasis kona. The sequence goes on along the minus strand of JAOPGA020001241.1, from coordinate 7,917 downwards.
AAATAAAATCCATACGAAACGCACAGTGCCAGGTGAGCTAATTCCAATAGTCCATACAAGTATTGTGTTGATCTATTCTTCATCACCTGTTATTGGTCTCAATATCATTGTAAAGTTGAACGAGTGGCTCTTGAAGAAAAAATTTATATACAATGTTTATTATACAATCATTTATGCAATTGCTTGAGAGGGACTACCTTTAGTCCTTGTGGGTGTTGGTGTTTTCGGAGTATATACAAAATTCTTAAACAATTTACTTCGTTGGTCCATCTCTGGCATGACACCTTCAACTCCAATTTCAGGAATTACATCACGGTCATCGTTTTCATCGTCACTGTCTACCAAATCCTGTTGAAAGTTTGTAAAGTCAGTGTAGTCAATCTCTCCTTTGACAATTGGGGCCTGTGCAACTTGAGTCTGTAATGCATCCCAATTGACACCCTTGAAGAATGCATGGTCTTTGATGTCCTTGGCTCCATGTTTGTGACCTAATCTCTTGTTCATGTCAACGTGTAATAATTTTTTGATGAGGTTTCTACAATTCTTGCTGACAGGTCCGTGGCAGCTATTGACAGGGATGTTTAGTTTTCCGTGAAGGACTTTGTTGAACGTTTCGTCATTGTTCTCGCCTCTGTATGGTGTTTTTGCATAAATCATTTCGTACAAGAGTATTCCTAGAGTCCACCAATCTACACATGGTCCATACCCAGTTCCATTTATAATTTCCTAAAGGTTAGAATAAAGTTAAAATGTATTCTCTTACTGGAGATATGTACTCAGCAGTGCCAACAAAGGACTGACAGTGGTGGGCGCGTGTTATGGCCTTCTTTGCAAAAAGGGGAAACAACCAAGGCCTTGAGCGTGTAGTTGAGTGGTCGTCTAAGTTTGTTATCGAAGTTCTCTTCGATAAATCAAAGTCTGTAAGCCTAATGTGGCCGCTTTCATGAAGCAAGACGTTCTCTGGTTTCAAGTCGCGATATACGACTCCTACTTTATGAAGATATTCTAAAGCTAGGAGCACCTCAGCGATGAAGAAACGCACTGAGGATTCACACAGGCACTTGTTTGGCTGTGTTTGGAGTACTCGAAACAGTTCTCCACCTGCACAATACTCCATGAGCATGTATAACTTATCTTCGTCTTGAAATGATGCATACATGGTGACGATGAAGGGGTGCCTTGATGAAGAAAGAATTTCTCTTTCAGTTAAACACCTTTGAACTTTTTTCCTATTAATCATGTCCTGCTTCTCCAGTACTTTCATTGCATAATATTGTGAGTCCTTTGGTGCACCACGGAGGTGAACAAGGTATACTTTGCCTACGTCGCCTCTACCAAGAAGGCGAACCTTTTCAAAGTGGTGGGGAGATAGTTTATCAAAGTTGGGCAAGCCCTTCATATTTACAGTTGCACTCGTGAGCTCTGCAGTGCCTGGCGAGTGCTTTCTGCTCATATGAGTTGGGAGCTGGATGTGCTGTGGCTTTGGCTTTCTTGCCATTGTTATATCAACAAGTAGTGAGGACATTTATCGGCTAAATAACAACTATGTGCACTCGGTATGGTATTAAATTAATTATAGTGGCTTCTTTGATGTTACAGGATCCAACCGAATGATATGTGTACAAAATTAGAATTGTTGTAAGGGTGATCTATAAAAACAGACATCTAAAATAAACAACCGTAATGCTAGTAATTATGTGTCTATTCATTTACCCATTGCCCATGATTAGTGAGTATGGAAGAAGTCGTTAAAAATGCACAACAAATAAACGAGAAGGTGTTTGTTATTGAATCAATTACAATTAATTGCATTTTGCCAGTATGATTTTTGATTATAAAAGTTTATCTTATGAATAGATCCATCACATTTGATAATGGTGATTGTCTTCTTTCGAAATGTTCCGTGTACCCACATCTTGTGCAGGTTACAGTTTGAAATTTTCTAGTCTGTAAATTAAGAATTTTGCTCAACAATCCCGAAACCTCTCGTGTCTCTCCAAGATCGTATTTTGCATTTTTACATTTTTTCTTCGAATTATGAGAATGACAATTGTAGACTACTCACACATTCATATGCATTCAAAACACTCATCTGATTAGGGTATGCATTAGTGTCCCCTGCGATAGCGGTTTTGTTACTCTGCCTTGTGAACAAACTTAAAATGAACCCCACTATCCATGAAACACTATTAGTGTGGTGTAAGAGAGTGCTGACGGGCAATACCTGTCCTCTGGTTGGCTTTTGCAATATTTCCTTCATTTTAAAGTTTACAAGCCCCTGTGCAGTTTTCATGTTTTTTTGGGTGGGGAAGGATTTCTTTTATAAGAAATGTGGTTATCATAGCCCTCGCCTGCCTTCTTCTCTTTACATGATTTTGTAATTCCACATTTTTTGACGTGTACAATGTTGGCTAACACGAATGAACAAAAGACTTTATCATCAAAACACAAACACACGAGTTGATGAATTCAAATTTACATTTATTAATACATTTTACATGAGCCTGGCGAAACTAAACTCTTACGTTCAGAAACATGCCGAAGTGCACCTTTTTTCAATGCTAATAATATTTTTTGTAGCTCATCCATATTTTGTTTATTTATATGGAAGTTGTGGTCCCGTACACTGCCATCTTCTGCTACAATGAATTCATGTACCCCAGCAAGTTGGTGTTTTAGTTTTACTTGATACAGATTTATGCCATCCATTTCAGCATTCGAAGCCCACCGTGCATATAACACGAAGACTCTCTCAGAACGTGTTACACATTCTTTCAACAGTTTTTCGTCAACACACTTAATGTCACTCGTGAAGTAGAATAGGATTGGAACCTTGTTGCAATTGCTGTGGTGTCCCTGTAAACTTCGCAATCTATTATAATCATGAACGGTGTACCGTTGAAGCTTATCTTGTACATGTAAATAGAATCCTGACAATACATGATGGCAACCAGGGTTAACAACTAGGCCTACGTTAACATCTTTGAGTCGCATTTGTGGATGTATTAATTTTGCTAAACTTAGTACAACTGACGAGTTTTGCTCCTTCTCGATGTTGCTATTAATTCCAACCCTCTTCTTATTCGGTGTGATATCTGGTGTTAGTAGCCACTTTAACATTTTTTTCGTTTCGTTGGTTAATTTTTTTTTAGAATTCTTATCCCTTTTCTATCATGGGATTATTAAATATAGAATGGTCCTTTAAAAAGCTCGATCTTGGATATTGTAATACCACAAAAATAGATCCGAATTGATTGAATCAGTTTTTGCATTGTAAATATGGGTAAACAATGTTGCATTTATGAAGGTAGTTCAAAAGTAGCCCCTGATCCTACACACAGATACAGTATGGATGTATCAAACTACAACCGAAAACAATGTTAACGTTACCATTGAAAATACACGCGATACTCAATACAGAGCGGAAGAGTCTATTGAAGTTGTGAGTACTTGTTATTTGATTTAAGACTAACAATGTAAAAAATTACTTTTTTTACAGAAAATGGTTTCGTTGATAAGCATGATGGGACTGATAATGAAAAAATCAGACGTTTGTTTCGTTTGTTTCCTTACAGTTCATTAAGCGCCTACAGGCGCAAACTCCTACTAGCCCGTTTGGTTAGGTCCTACCTACTATTAAACATCACTTCGTTACATTTCATTCGTCACGTTACTACACTTTTTGTTCCGAAAATCACTTTTGTTGAACAATTTGGTTCGAACCTTTATTGTTTGGATACATTTGCCTCATTGGCTACGTCCTGATTCTTCTTCTCGACAAAACATGTGCTGAAGATTGTTTGAGGACGTCAACCACTATAGGTGTTGATACCACAGGTATCATTGAAAACTCTACAGGGTATGATGCTTCGATAGGTTAAACAACGTTGAACACCTTTCAAGTATCCCAACAGTGTTAGTTTAACGTCAGATCCGCCGGCGCATCGTTTATTTATTTTGCAGGTATTCATTCATTGCCGTAATAAATCTGCACTTGCGTGATCTAAATTGAGTGTCATCTTCTGGCGTAATCAAACCTTTCTTCTACTTTGATGTGAATAAGTGAAATGCGGCGACAGAATTGGCAGAACTCTTGTGTACGATAAAAAATTGTACTTTATTACATCTCTTCATCTTTTACACGTCACATTTATAAATTAAAACACTGTTATCAGTCTACTTCCTCTGCTTCATCCTTCTTAATAGGTGCCACTACATCATTCTCTGGACTGTTATGATTTTTGTAAATAGTTTCCAACAACGGGCTCAATTCTCCTTTGTTTGAAACAAGCTCCGAACCATCTTCTTCATTTTTGAAAACAATTTTTTCTGTATTTCTATGTTTCTCAACAGAAACAATTGAATAGAGACCTGTGAGCCTTCCCATCAATACGGCTCGGAACGGAGACAATTCCTCAATTAAGCATGGCACAAATTTTTGATTGGCCGTATCCCGGGAATAGTAGGATACAAATTTTTCAAATTTTTCTTCATTGATGTTTAGTAACAAATCATGATTCAGAAAACTGTGTGCTTGAATCTCGAATCCAGTTGAAAGCAGATTGCTGAATTTTTCTTTTTTTTTTTGTGGTGTCATATGGCCTATTTCTACCAGCGAACGTTTTGTTCGGACCGTCATAAAGGAGGTCTGTGGGATCAATCTCAAGTCACTCAAAACTAACTTGTTTGCGCATTCATGAAAACAGACTACGTCGAATCCAATAAAAGCCGCGACATCAGTAATACCACTTGTTAATCCGAATAATCGAAGGGAATTGTGATCAGAACGATTAGCAATGAGGATTAGAGTATATAGGAATTGGACTTTTTCGTACGCTTCTTGTCCTTTCCAACTACCAAAGTACGTTCCGACGTTTTGCGTGCAGACTTGTTTACCTAGATATTCTTTTAGATTGTCAAAAACGGTCGCACCGTTTTGCTTCTTGTTATTTTTAGCTTTTCTGACAAAGAAGAAAACAATTTCAGACAGATTACATTTTGGCAGCGCCCGTTCCGCATTTTTTTTAACTTGATTGAACTCTTCGACTTTTTCAATTCTCTTCTCAAGTAAATACCTCACATATGATTGAAATTCACTTCTCCCCAGTAGTTCTGAAACGCGAGCAATTACAAAAGTGGTCGCGTAATGCCAAATCCACCGACCAGGTGGCATCAAACTTTCGCTTCTACTGTCCCTGACATTTTGATGGTATGACATTTTGTCTTCAGGTTCCAATTTGGTTAACTCGACTTTTTCTAAATTTAAGATTTCGAAAAACCTCGAGGTTAGTTCTGCTTCCTTTTTCGTATCTTCTGTGTCATAGAATCGATGTACCGTTCCAACTTTAACGCCATTATCTACAAAGAGTTAGTCAAGATAGTAGCTTCATACCCTTACACATCAGTAATAAAATGAGATAATGATAAGAATCGCCTGAGCTTTTATGACAGCTAGCGTTGATGTTGGTTTCAACGAATTGTTCAAGAACTGTTTTTAATTTATCCCTTTGCTTTGTTGAAAGGGCCATTATGATGAAACTTTATCCAAATGATGGATCGTTTCGGATTGTTGCTTGTCTCTATGTCCGTCACTCCTTTGTGTTTTTTTGATTTTGAAGGCAGAACGACGATTCATTCAAGAACCAACCCAAAATGGAAAGAACGGGGAGGCTTTTTATTGGTTATGTTAATTTACAATAATGAACTTGTTGTATGATTCGACGTGTACAATTCGAATAACAACGTCGCACAAGTTGTCATTGACAATTTGTACTTTTCTTGTGCGACTTTTGTTATTCAAGTACAATTCAAATCTACATTAATCTACATTACATTGTGTCTGTCCAACATGCCCGAATAAAAATTTGGCGCCTGGGTTGCCAGAGTGGGAGCCTACTTTTTCGACCCATCTGGAGGAAAAGCGAGAACATCGAATAAAGACTGTGAGAGTCCTATTTTTGAAAGTGAGAAACTTATTTTTGAAAAAGTAGGAACGTATTTATTAATCATTTTCTTCAATTTCTTTGTCCTCGTCTTCGTCTTTTACATCGTCCTTTTCCTTTGAACGCATAGAAGATAGTTTTTTCCCGAGTGCAGTTGTCAATGTTTTTTTGTCCATACCGTTATAAAGGTTATTGTGCTGTAAGATAACCAATAGATCATCCACATCACGTTTTGATAGCCTCTTCTTGTCTTCTGGCACTCCTTTTGCTTTTGGCATGTAGTACTGTGCCAGATGACTCTTCTTCACTGTCCGTTTGCTCTCTTTGCCTCTTGGTTTTAGGCTGTTTCGATTTGTCGGCAGTTTGTGGCATCACTTTTTTACTCTCATTTGGAGCTTGGTCTTTTTCAAAGTTCTTGCTCTCCACTTGGTTCTTTTTGGATGGTGAGGGTGACGGTGGTGATGAATTGATGGGATCGTCTTCGACTTCGTTGTGCTTTTGTTGTTCTTCGACAGCACGTGCGATTTCAAGGAGATTTTTCATCCGATCATTATTTGATGCTACTTCCGTGGATTGATTGGAAGTTGACACGACAAGACTCATGTTAGAACCGTTCCAAAAAATGTTACTATTGAGGGCATCTTCAAGTGTACATTCTCCACTGGGTGTGTCTAAATCTTTTGCATCCGAGTTAATTTCGGTGACGTTGACCCGATAGTTATCATTCTTGAGTCTTTTCAAAATCACAGCTGTTCCAACAACGTTTCCATCAATAAGTAGTTTTACAGCAACGCCATCTTGAAAGTGGTATGATTGGAGTTAATGTGCGGAGAGGCTCAACTAGGTCTGTTTCATTGGTAGCTTTTTTGGTTGTTTTAAACATGATTGATGAATACTTCTCAATCAATTGAATGTAGTCATCCTTCTTCCTTTCTGTTGTTTTCTTCTCATTCTTGGTCAATTCCTTCTTGAAAGTAAGCACAAATTCTTTAAGGTCGTCCTTTTTTATGTTGGTCCAGTTTTGAGACTCAAGGCACTGTTTGATTTGATTTTCCATCTTTTGTTGGACTTTATGATGTAATCCCTAAAACTTTTTATTGCAATTTTGGGTCAATCCTGAAATCGAAAAAATCAAGAATGGCGCTAAAAGACGCAATAATGGGACTTGGTTGGGTATCAAAACTTTAATCGAATACGTTGTGTCGTCAATACACAGAGCACCCTCAAATAATAAATCCAAGTATTATCGTTTAGTTTTTGGTGGTATTGATTTTTGTACTTCCTTCGATAATAGGACCAAATGCAACCATAATGGAAACGAACAATAAGCCCATACTAAATTGTTTTTTTATTTATTGCAGCGATTTATGCAGATATCGTGGGGCGAAAAATCTGCTCTCCTTTTTACATCATTTCCTCTTATATTACATGTCTCACTCTCAAAAGTGATTATGCACAACTTAGTTATTCTCTCTTAATTTCTTTACTTCGTCATGCTCCTTGTGCGCGATATACAACGTCAAACTCAAGTGCTCAGATCATTAATTGTAATTTTATGAATCAGATTCCCTAGCAACATTGCCGCTCTTTTCTGAACAGGTTCACATTAGCAAAATGATTTTATAAACTATGAACGAATATCTTCCTAAGGTCACGGTGTGTTCCACTTGTTTGGTTGACTTTCTTGAGACGATGGCAATAGCGGTGTAGCACAGGATTGCTCAGGTCCATTTCTTCCACCCAGAAAAGAAGATATATTGGCAACAATTTTTACCTGTGCTAGAGCAACCCTAAGTAACCCTAACAAGTGAGGTATTCAAACAAAAGATTGTAAGTATAGTCAACCTAATTTCACCAAATGAACCAAAAACATTAACCGCCGAAACAGTGTAAGCAGAGTCTAAGGGGTTAAGCTTAAGGATGATATTGTACTTATCTCAACCTAGGTAGCTGCCCGATACGATCGGCATCCCTA
>JAOPGA020001236.1:0-19227 GCA_026419775.2 Acrasis kona | reverse complement strand
AGCTGCTACAAAAAGACAGTGAAATCGCGCTCATAACCAAAGAGAAAGATGCAGCTAGGAAGAAAAGGAAGTCACACGATCTTGATAACCTGAACCTGCAAGCCGAAGGTAAGGAGCCAAAGAGGCAGGCAGTGGGACCAAAGAAGCAGTCAGAAGGATCAACGTTGGCCCAAAGACATGACGACATGGTGGAGGAGTACAAATCGAACACCATTGTACTTGAGGGACTACGAGGAAGATGACGATATGTTTCTTGATACTGACCATGACTCTCAGGACAAGAATGAGGACAGTGATGAGACTGATGTTGATGCACCATCAACACCAATTCTAACACAAGAACCCTCATCATCACCAACATCACCAACACCATCATCATCGCAGTTGTCCTTTATTAATCGTCGCTCGCCTAGTCTATTTGGTAGGTCTCCTCGCAAGATTTACAAGTCACCCCGTAAATCTTTTTCAAAATCGAAGGTTTTGTTTGCTCAAGAAAAAGAAGAGCGAACCAATCGAGCCGATGAACCTCAAGATCGCTTAGAGAGCGAAGTTATTGTTATACCATCGCCCAAAAAAACAAAAAAAACACTCCACAACCTCAGACGCTACATCCAAAAACACCTCAAATTCCAGTGCCATCTACCAGCCTCCATTACAGATTTCTTCAAAGCAAGAATCATTACATGTATTTGTTCCGTAGCCATCCCAACTTCACATACTCGTACAAAAGGAAGAAAAGCAATGATGTTGGAAGGTTCAGTCATTTTATTGTGAATCTAAAGGTGGACAACTCCAACGCTATTGTTGATGACACTATCGATACAGAGACGTTTAGTTTTAACGAACCATCTGATCCTGTAACCGAGCCAGAGCACCAGGTAGTCAGCATTCCCATTCCTGAAGATGCTAACACAAACTTGAACATCATGTGCAAGTTTGAGAAAAAGGTAGGCCGTTTCTATGAGGGATTTACAGTTGAAAGAACCATAGAGGAAGAGATTGAGGACGAGGATGAGGATATCGAGTTTAGTCAAATAAATTAAAACGATTCAATTTATTTAATTCCATGTTTACTTCGATTAACTCATTTTAAAATAATTCAACAATTTAAAATTATTTGAACATGTTCAAATTGTTGAAGTTGTTCAAATGTTGAAGAAAACAACCCTAGTCTCCATCCTTTTTACTGTCTATAGAAACTACAATATTTGCCATGTCATCTAGTTTTTCAAACAAAACAGATTCCAACCACCAGAAAGGTTTTGAAATACAACTATTGTTTTTACAGAGAACACAAACTCGTTGTAAAAGAAGTCAAATCAATTGTCAGAAATCTGCAGAGAGCACTATACACACTCTTGAAATGAGGCATTGTCAGTCTGCGTTTCAGATTAAGCATTAATGCATCTAAGAGGTATACACACTCTTAATATGAGCGATTGCCAATGCATAACAGATGCAGCGTTTGTACACCTCAAAGGAACCACACTCTCTGGATTAATTAACTGGTGAGGCATTGGTAGGTTAGTTCCTGAGCGAATGTTATAAGGTTAGAAAATATCTTTTTATTTTTAGTGTTTTCAATGTGGCAATTTCTGGCTGTTGTCACCTACAGAACTCTTTGCACTCTTTTGGTTGAACTCTCTTGTATGTTTTTTAACGCATCCATTACAATTGATACAAAGTGCTTCCGCCATTCTTGCTTGTGTGTTGTTCAACTCTCCTGCTAGTAAACATCTGTTCACGTTGGTGTAATAAAAGAATCTTTGTTTGCATCCTCCATCAAAATGAACTGTACCAGATACTTTACTCAAGCAGTCCAACCTGCAGGTCGCGCCAAGTCTGTGCTGTGATCCCAAAAAATACTTCGAGTTGTGTCTAACGTCGCTTCCTCCAATATAAGTGCTTTTTGGGCACGCGAAATGTGCTTCACTTGACAGGATGTTTGTTTCTAAATTTTTTTTAATCCTGGCAGAACTTTTTTTCTTCTTATCGTCTTCTGTAGTTTGTATCATATCAGTTGCCATGACACTCAACAGGCATAACAAGCACAACAAGAGTAACACCTTCAACATCACCTCTTGCTGCGTTTTTTATTGGTTCTACATAAAAAGATGTCAAAATTGGTATTGGTGCAATTATTGACATGATTGAGTAAATTAAGTTAATCAGAATAGAACCGACGTCTTGACAAGTCCAAATGTGTAGATCTCACATTAACCAATTAAAATCATCAAAAATCACCGATAACAAGTTGCCTAATAAAAAATAAACCAAAAGCTAGAAAAAAAGGAACATACGAAAGACACAAGTACATGATGAATTGACAGCAGCCTAATTTAGCCAAACGTTATAAACTTGTGCGTTCAAGGTAGCTTGATAGGTACGACTCAAACATCTTATGTGGTCTCAGATCTGTGTTGAAGTACTTGTCATCCACGCCACAATGAAAACAGCATTTGTAAGAATGTTGTTATGAAAAGAAACATACGGCATAATGATCCCTTCTATGAATTCAATCGCCCTAACATTTATTGTTGATGATGCTGTTGACGGACAGATTGTTTCATATTATGTCACAGCAGAATCAACCTCACTCATTCAGTTGTGAACTTCGGTGCAAACTTAAAGTCTATCACGAATCCTGCATTACAAAGGTTATTCCTGTATTTTAGGAGAAACCAAAAAAAGATATTTTAAGGTAAAATTATCTGATCTTCAATTTGATAGACTCAATCAGTTCCAATCAAAAATAATTATACTATAAAAACGCTTACTTTATCTACCGAAGGACATCAAACAAAATGTTAAAAAACACAACAAGAGCACTATCTTTCATCGGACAAAGGCGTATGTGGTCACTTCGGCTGGACACATCAGACAGCAACTACATAACCAAACCTGAGGCAGTTACGACAACAGAATACTCAGGTCAACAGAACATCTCAACAGCAACAATACAACTTGATGAGAAGAGTGACACGCCTTCACAAATACAATAACTGTTAAATACAAATAAATGTACAGCATTTAATTATAATATTGTTTCTTGGATAATCTAATATTAACAGGAATAGTTGGTCTGCTTAGTCCGGCAAGCATGTTTCTATTCATCTTTGCTTCATAATTTTTAGATTGTTCATCTGCAAATTCAACATTGCACATCCTGTGCAATGCGGTCATCAATACCTTTATTTGCATTTTGCCATACCTCTCACCAGAGCATGCATGCTTTCCTCTACCGAAAGGAACTGCTCTATAAATATCACCTTTATTCTCTTGTCTTGGTTCTAAATGTCTTTCAGGGTCGAATAAATCTGGTTCCTTGTACAAATCTCTAGCAGTTGTGCTTGGACATATTGTGATGTTTCCTGCAGGTATTACAATACCATTGCTAAGGGATAAATTCTTAGTGCATAATCGGAAGAAGAGTTGAGAGAAGGTTGACCTGCGAATAACTTCATGAATACAAGCTTCTGTGTAATCCATTCGGTTTAAATCATGAACAGTTAACTCAGAGAGATTAGGATTGTCATCAAACTCCTTTTTCATTTTTAAACCAATATCATCTTGAGAATGCTTAATGTATTCAAGAATGAGCAAAGCGGAAGCAGTGTATGTATTTAATTGAGCAGGGAAGAATGTGGAAAAAATAATAAATGCAACAAATTCAGGATCAAAAGGTTTTGATTTTCGGTCCAGTTTTTTCTTACAAGCTTCAACGCACTTATATATCGCGTCGACGCCGGACGTGTTTTGGTCATCTTCAGGAATACAATTCTCAATTAAATGTAACTTTCTATAAATATCGGGCGATAATTGCTCTACCCATCTTTTCCATGCTTTATCCTTTTGTGTCCCAAATCCAATCTTTTTAATTAAACCGTCAAAAATGTGTCGCATTTTATTTTTTTCAAAGTCTAGAATAGAATACAACTCGACTACTTCTTCGATGCATTCTTTATATAAACGAGGCGAACTAAAGTTTAGGACATTGAGTCTAATTGTGAGATCATACACAAAGTCGAAAACATCAATAACAATGGAATCCTTACCTCTCCAGATTATACCGTCGGTGGGATTGAGAACATCATGAAGTACGATTGATAGGTTTTTTGCGACATTTGTGAGTTGTGTTGGAGAGAATATTTGATGCATGTGTTCGATCGTTCCTCCTTCCGACAAGAATTTTGCCCCTGGATAGACATCGCCGAATAAAAGTTCTGCTGCTTCGTTCATTCCTAGGTTTGATGTAGTAAAGAAAATCTTTCGATCCTCTGGTGGGACATCGCAAATAAATGTCACCCATTTCCCAAAAAACAAAAGGGAGAAAACTTCTCCGTACTTCTTCCTGCACTGCTTAAAAAATGACTCAACATTGAAAACCGAAAGAATAGGTCCAGTCCATGGGAAGTACCATGGGGTAATGATAGCTTTTGGTGTTTTGTTTGAAAAATTAACTCTTCCTAAATGAGAGATGCACCTGTGGTAAAGTTGAAATAATGCCAAAAGAACCACATATCCTATAACGCAGTATAAAATAACGTGCATGATCTCTATGTCCTAACAGTTGCGGAAATTACTAGTCTTCCTACTAGAAGTGTGGTTGTCTTTTGAATCGTTCATCCGCATTGTAAAGAAAACAAACTTTGACATGACACATGATGGTTACTTTTGAAAAATTAAGGCCACAATAGGAGAGTATTTATATAGATGGTCATTGCGAAGCAGAACATTTTGATTTAGATCAAGAAAAGCTTATCGGAAAATCTCGATTATGCTTTTTTCTTTCATCAAAACTATACCAAGTAACGGAGTGTTTAGTATACCGATTAATATTGATGCTTGTTGTTTAAAATAACATAGATAAGGATTATTATGAAAATATTGCCTTTCTAGTGATGAAAACATATTCGTGTTAAACAAAATAAATATTGACCATCGGCAACCACTTGAACTATTGTTTTGATAAACGAAGAACAAAATCCAGCACATAAACACTTGATGGCTGTAAGGCAGGTCGAAATGAGTGATCAATCTATCAAACACAGCACCTTCACTAGAGAGGATCAAATCATGATGCTCTCGTCTGTCATTGAGAGGGTTGCTTATAACATAAAGCACAGTGAATCTAGAGCCAAGGCTTTAGCTCAAGAGAACCATGAACTAACAAGACTGTACAACATAAAAAGTTGCGAACAAGAACCATTAAGTATTCCAACACTTAAGATACTACCCAAAGGGGAGGAGATAGTTACAAAACCTAAAGAGAAGAAGAAACTAAAAAGAAGACGAACATTTTTGGGATTTGTATTCTAACCATCTAAAACTTTTTAAAGTTGAATTGAAAACATTTTCAACCCCACGTGTAAATAAATTAATTTAAGCAAGTTTAATTTTCAAATTTCCCTTCTCATCATAGAATTTGTTTTTCCTCATAAAAGCAGTTATAAATCGGAAAGCTGCTCCAGGGATGGTTAGGAACTGAAAGTACCCATCAGTTCCACTCGTCTTGTGTAAATTCTCAACTATGAAGTCAGCAACAACACTGGCCTCTTCAGCCAAAATGTTGAAGACTTTATAAGACTTCAAATTTCCATTCGCAGAATTATGTAGCATTGAAGTCATCTAAAAACGTCAACAAGAATCAAAAGTAAAAACTTACAATCATACCCGGAGACAATCGATGTATGCCTACGTGGCTGTCCTTACACTCCTCAACAAGTGATTTATTAAATTGTGCCAGTCCATATTTTGTTGTACCGTAGCACGCCATAAAGGGCGTTGCCCATCCATTCGACCCTGCGCCTTCAAAGTAAGTGTACAAGTGGCCGCCTTCTTTTTGTGATTTCAAAGTTTTGATGGCGATTTTAGCATTTAAAATTGTACCGATCATGTTTGTATCAACAACTTCTCTTACTGTCTCGGCATTAATATCTTCTATTGTTGCTCGCACAGAGCCTGTAGTTCCGGCGTTATTTACCCAAAGATCAATATCACCCAAGCTCTGTTTGGCGAAAGATGCCAATTCAATAAGACTCTTTTCACTAGATATGTCGCATGTCGTGCCGAAAATTCTGTTCGGTGCCATCTTTGAAAGTTCCCCCACTGCCTCATCAACAGATTGTTTAGATCGAGAACAAATCACAACTTTATCCCCTCGACTCAAAAGTTTTTTTGTTATAGCATATCCTAGTCCCTTCGATGCACCAGTGATGACAACATTAAGATATTTCTTTTTAGACAGATCAGACTTGTGTAGATTGTACGCTCTCCTCTTTCTTCTTTTTATAATTACATACACGCAAGCTATTATTGACAGTACCACAGCAATGATTACAAGCATTGTATTGTAATGTTGTTTAGATCCATTCGTTATTGCCTCAATCGGTTGCTGGGTAAATCTTTGATTAGTTTTCAACTTCAAGATCTTGTTTCTCGAAAACAATAAATTGAATCTAACTCATTGTCTATTTGTGACAGCAGCTACTGTTTCGACAACAAAAAATAGATTGTAAAAGTCAACAATGGAGGACCAACAACATGCACCAAACCCGATGGGAGAGGGTATCAACGACGATATCAACAAAAAACTAGAGTCATTGTCACATCAAGAGACCGAATCTTTAGTAAAAAGCTTCCAGGAAAGCTTCACAATTTGCACGCAAGCTTGTAAAAAGCCCAACATTTTGGTCGCCGGTATTACTGGTGCGGGAAAATCAACTTTGATAAACGCAGTTTTTGGTGAAGATCTAGCCCTTGCTGGAGTTGGCTTGCCAGTCACTCAACACTTCCAAAAATTTGAACCAAAAGACAAGCCAGTCGTCCTATATGATTCAAAGGGTCTTGAGTGGAGTGAGCACGAAGCATTCATCAAAGAGACTGCCAAGTTCTTCTTGAAATTAAGACAAAATCCTGATGTCGCCGAACACATACATGTTGTATGGTATGTTGTAAACTCTGGAAGAGGTCGCTTTGAGTCTTTCGAAGCAGACATTGTAAAGAATGTGTTCCATCCAACACCTGTCATCTTCATCTTGAACAAGTGTGATGCTGCCGACTCCAAACAAATCAAGGCCGTCAAGAAGACTATCGAAGACGATGTTGGTATCAAGGACAACAATAAAGGAATTCACATTTGTGTTAGCAGCAGAGTCAACTGGACTCAATCATGGTGTCCTGAGTGTTTAGGAGATGATGTTTTCTATGATGAAGAGACCAAAGAATTAGAATGTAGTGATTGCGGCTTTGCTTGTATCCAAAAAGAAACATTTGGTATGAAGAAGTTGATCAACCATACATGTGAACTTTTACCCGAACTTGCCAAGGATGCCTTCATGTATTCCCAAACTGCTTCCGTCGCAGAAAAGGACCGCCGTGCAAAGGGAATTGTCAAACAATTCTGCCAAGAAGTCAGTCTGGACAGCGGAGGAGACTTTATCAAGAAGATCGCAGAGATGTGCGCCAAGCTGTTCATCATTTGGGGTTGGCCACTCACAGCAGATAAGTTCCGTGACCAATTGAGCGAACTACAAAAGGCATACATTGACCAATTAAAGTTCAGAGAAAGACTTGCTGCATTAGCTCTAGATCGCATGCTTGGAAGCAGACTCAGCAGAGCCTTCACTGGTGTCATTGGTCTCATCATGAACAGAGGAATGAAAAGGCTCAACGAACAATTGATAGAAAAGGCTTCAAAGGGAGAATTACAAGACGTCAAGATTGATGACTTTATGCAAGAAAGTGACTTGAGTGAGGACTTTATTAGAATGTTCTTCACAGCCGCCATTTCTGAAGGTATCGAAAACGCTTTGGAAAAATTCTGGGACTTGCCTCCACAAGAGTTGGAAGAGTTGATGAAGCAAATGAACCTACAAGAGGGAGGACTATTTGGAGACTTTGACGTAAATGATCCAAACCTACAAAACGTTCAGGACTTTAATCAAGACGATCTCATTGAACAACTCATTGAAAATGAAATTGAAATTGGAAACGTTAACATTGACGACGTGGAGTTGGAGCAGACCGAACAAAACCAACCATTGTTGAAAAAAGAACAAGACCCATCCGAAGAACTTGATTAAATTTACTTTTATTGCTAACATGTGTTGTTGTTTTGAGAGTTGTGTATGTTTCTTGCGGTCATCACAAAGAGTCACTTAGTCTTTACTCAACTTTGTTTTTCCCTCCAAGGTCATTGTAACTATAAACATGTCTGGAGTCAAACTACCAGACATCAATAAGAATGGCGTTATAACTAGAGCGGATCTGAAAGCACAAATATCGCAAGATGACGATGAGGATGAACAATTCGAAGAAGTTAGTGATGCTGACGAGGATGAAGAATTCAAAAGTGACGAAGAAGGTGATTTTGAACTCGAAAAATTGATTCAAAGGAGTAAAAAAGAAGATGAAGAAGAAAAAATATCAATCAAAAAGTCATCACCCAGACCCACTTTGAACAAGAACCCAGAAGTGATAGACGACTTTATTCTGAACTTTTTAAAGGCGAAAGGATTAAATAGATCTTTGGACGTGTTCCAGGAGGAATTGTACGAACACAAACAACTAAAAAACAAGGGAGATGACTTTAACATGGTTGTACCTGACGTATATCATCAAATACGATTTTTAGAGGACCAAAAGACATATCTCGAGACCCAACTAAACAAGGAGTCTCAAATCCGGAAGTATGTAGTTACCATCCTAATTTATTAAATTTTATAGAGATGCAGTAGGTACATTACAGAAGATGCGAGACGAGAAGGAATTCCACAAAAGAAGCCACATGCGACTCAAACAAGAACTCAAAGAAGTTCATAAAGCTCTAAAGCAGTACAAAAAGCATACCGAAAAATACGACCCAGTGCTAAACGAGCTGCGCAGAAAGTTAGAAAAAGCTATCAAAGACAAAGCGCTAGTTGAGCTCAGTAGAACAAAACTAGAAGCAAAAATGAATGCAATGAATTTACAAAACACTAACAACGGTTCTACAACAAACACCGATAAGGACAGTACCATAAACAAAACTAAAAAGACATCTACAATGAATACAGATGCATCTACAGCAACTAGAAAAAAGACTGACTCAGACCCTCGAGACAGTCGGTTGCCCCCTGATAACAGACCTAACCCTAATAGAACAAACCCTATCCAGCCTCCATCCGTAGATGCCATGACAGTTTCTGACCACTACGAAGGACATACCATGGCTATCAGTAGCATAGCTATACATCCTTCTTCTCCTATCGTAGCTACAGCCTCCGACGACATGACATGGAAGATGTACTCGCTCAAAGATGGAAAAATCTTCTTGAGCGGAGAGGGGCACAATGACTGGATCGGAGGAATTGATTTTCACCCACAAGGAGCTCATCTATGTACATCTAGTGGAGATGGCACAGCTAAGCTGTGGGATTTGATTAATGCCAAATGTGTTTTGACATTTACCGATCATACACATGCAGTATGGTCTTGTATATTTAATGAGACAGGAGATTTTGTGGTGACCTCAAGTCTTGACCAAACTGCTCGTTTGTGGGACTTGAACAGCGACAGGTGCAGGACAACGTTCAGGGCACATAAAGATAGTGTCAACCATGCAATGTTCGTGCCCTACACTAACAATGTAATTACGTGCTCTGCCGATAAGACTGCGCAGTTGTGGGATATCAGGTTGGATGCAAACGGAAACAGCACACAAACACTTTTTGGTCATGAAAATGCTTTGAATCATGTTGCAATTGATCCACAATCAGAGAAAATTGCCACATCGGATTATGATGGAAAAGTATTTTTGTGGGATATGAGACGTCTTGAAGTTCCAATAGGTAAAATAAATGCAAGCGAAGGACATTCAGCACAAAAAATGTGTTTCGACCCTAGTGGAAAATTTTTGGCGGTTGCTTGCGAAGATAACGCGGTTAGGATATTCTCTACAACATCAGCAAATCTAACCAAGGTGAATGATTTGAATCATCACAAAGATGGAGTGTTGGACGTGAAGTTTGATCCTGATGGAAAGTATATGGTATCTTGCGGCTCTGATTGTGTATTCGTTCTTTATCAATAAAACAATGTAACTCTTTGAAAACAACCTGTTGTACAAGTTGTCTGTGTTAATGGGATTACAATAAAATTTTTAAGAATGGGAGAAGAGGAGAGAAAGACACAACCCACACTGTCACTATTTAATACCTCACAATATGACATGAACACGTTTTCTGGTCGCTTAAAACACTTTGCGAGCATTGCAGACCCCAGACTTTTATTAGTATCCAGATCTGAAGCACACTGGGCAAATACAGTAATTCAACATGCAAAGGATCATAAAGATGTATCAGCAGCAGATTTTTGGAGGGCACAAAACATTAAAAGCACGTATGTCAATCATGACACAGGACAACCAATTTCAGCTCTCGCTAGTTTTCCAACATTTTTACCTGCAAACACCGTTTTACTTACATACCTACTGACCACAAGAAGTATACCGTCCATCATTTCCAGTCAGGTTTTATATCATGCTTACAACACAACTTTTCACATGTCAAACAAAAGCGATAGATACTACGTAACTGACAAACAATTACAAGATCATTTTTTTTCAAATTGTCTCACATCAGTGACAACAGCGGTAGCGTTAACTTTGTGGGCCAACCGTACCAAAATCATAAAAGATGAAATTACGAGGCAAAGAGTTAGATCAGTCGTACCTTTCATTTCTCTAGTTGGAGCCAACATTTACAGCACATTTGCACTTCAAAGAGATGAACTTAACAATGGAATTGATATTACTGATGAGGAAGGTAACTTGATAGGAAAAAGTAAAGCTGCTGGTAGCAAGTCCATTAGAGAATGCATTCTTGAGAGAACATTAATGATCGGTCCCGTAGCACTTGTACCACACATTGTCGTTGACTACTTTGAAAACAAAAGGAATTTATTTGTAAGCAAACCTCATTTTAAGATTCCCATCTTTTTGTCATCTCTTGTACTTTGTATGTTTGTTTATATTCCTGTCTGTTATAGTTTGTTGAGTCCTCAAGGAAGGATTAGCGTTAGTAGTGTTGAGGAAGAATTTAGAAAAGAAGCACGGACCGGCGATGAGTACTTTTATTACGAAAAACATTTATAAAATTTCTTTGACTAACGTTTTGTTGTTGAACTTTCATCGTTTTTTTATAAACATCACTCGCAGTCGGAATGTCACCTCCTTTGGATAAAATTTTAAAACGAATGTTAGGTTTACCATTGTAACGGCTAACGAAACTTTGTCTTGAAATTCCAAAAGAATACCCAATGTTGCGTAACTCAACAAGACTAGTACGAAGTGTCGCACGTAAATACTCAACAGAAAGAAGGGATGTAACACTGATTCCTGGTGATGGTGTTGGCCCCGAGCTTTGCGCATCAGTAGTGGAATTATTCCGTTACGCACAGGTTCCCATCAGATGGGAGACTTTCTTGGTAAAGGGTACTTACTTTGGACTTGGAAGCAAGTCTGCACTTAACCCAACTGCAGCTATTATACCAGACCACTCTGAGGCAGCCGAATTACAAGTGACAAAAAATGAAGAACACACACTACAGCAAGCTTCGCAAACAGGCTATTAACTCATGGGATCCTGAAATTCACTACCCCGACCTACACGAGTCCATCACGAGAAACAAGGTCGTGTTAAAGGGACCCTTCTTTACTCCAGTCGGAACTGGACACGCTAGTATTGAAAGAATGATTGCTTTGAAGTACAACTTGTTTGCTCACGTTGTTCCTGTCCACAAGCCACCAGGTTTCTCTGTAAGTTTCCTTTTTATCTTTAAACTAAATAAATGTCAAGGATGAATTAAAGGTTCCTTTCCGTGACATGAACACCGTTGTGGTCAGGGAGAACACCGAAGCAGAATTCTCCGGATTAGAACACACAGTTGTTCCCGGTGTAGTCGAGAGCTTGAAAATCGTCACAAGAGAAAAGAGTTCACAAATCGCAGAATATGCATTTGACCTTGCTAAAAGGACAAAGAGAACAAAGGTATATATATACTTAAATTTTCTGGTCTCATCACATCACTTCAGGTCATTGCTGTCCACAAGGCAAACATCATCAAGATGGGAGATGGACTCTTCTTGAAGTGTTGCAAGGAGGTAGCAGAGAAGTATCCTGATGTCAAGTACGAAGAAATGATTGTCGACAATGCTTCCATGCAGTTGGTCAAGAACCCCAAATACTTTGAAAACTCCGTCATTGTGACTACCAACTTGTACGGTACCATCGTAAGCAACATTGCCGTCGCTCTTGTTGGTGGACCAGGATGTGTCGGAGGTTGGAATGAAGGAGACGACATTGCAGTGTTCGAACAAGGAGCACGTCACGTCGCAGCCGATATCGCCGGACAAGGAATTGCCAACCCAACTGGTTTAATCTTGTCAGCCGTGGACATGTTGAGACACTTAAAGATGGACGAACATGCTGATAGAATAGAAAATGCTGTTAGAGAAACATATTCCAAGAACATTGATAAGCTTACTCCAGATGTTGGAGGGAAAGCAATGACTCATGATTTTGTAACTGCTCTCATGAATAACATGAAGTAAATGCTTTTTTTGGTTGATTGTCGACTTTAGTTTTTGAGTCATCTGAATTACTTTTGTATTCCCACTCTAACAGAGTTTAATGGATGAAGAAAGCAACATTAAGGTATACATTAATAATTTATAAAAGTACATTGTGAATTATTGCTATTCTCCAGTCCTCATATTTATCTCAATAGACCAGTTGCTGCTATTAAAGTACATACGGCTGTGGCAATAGAGAAGGCACTCCACTCTTGTGAATTTTCCTCCTCAGATTGGGATCCGTTGTTGTGGAACTAAAGTTTAGTGTTGTTCTTTATGATAGATGTGCTTACGTCTTGCTCGAAAGAATCCTGTACATTCTCAGCCCCACACACTGTGACGATCATCCCTTTTTCTTGTATCAGTTGATGAATTCTAAAATGATTGTGACGTGAATTTAACCCATTCCGCCACTCCACTAAACTAGAAGAGACAGTGACAATCGTACTATAAGTAGTATAATAAAATGATACCAAATGAAGTATTATGATTACCAAAAGCTTCCATCGGAGCCAAATTGAAACCCTTTGTCAACATCAAACAAAACAAGAAAAAATAGAGGTAAATGAAGAAAATTTATGGTGTATGTTCTTGGTAAGTTGTATCCATCTTCGCCTCTAAGCCATCCAAAGTCCTACCAACTACACTCAATTTTCTTTGAATTAGCGGCCACAAGACTTGGTCAAGAGTACCTTCACCTAGCAAGTAATACACATCAACTGATTCTGCCTCCTGACCAATTCTGTGTACCCTGTCCTCGGCCTGTAGTAGTGTTCCTGGATTCCAGAACAACTCTGCGAAAACTACAGTGGAACATGGTACAAAATTAAGACCAGTACCTGCCACAGTAATACTAAGAAGAGCAATTTTACAAGTATC
Organism: Acrasis kona; assembly: GCA_026419775.2. Classification (NCBI taxonomy): domain Eukaryota; phylum Heterolobosea; class Eutetramitea; order Acrasida; family Acrasidae; genus Acrasis; species Acrasis kona. The sequence goes on along the minus strand of JAOPGA020001236.1, from coordinate 5,735 downwards.
AACCTGACAAAACTCCTTACACAGATCTTGTCTTATAGATGTATGTGTCTCGCCATCAATGCGAATGTGATGAATGTTGCGCTTCTCCAGCTCTTGTTGGATGCCATCCATCACTTTTTTATGATGAGCGAATACAATCAGTTTTTTATCAAAGTCTTCGTGGAGGAATTTATCACGCAGGAATTGTAAAACAGATGGTAGTTTGGCAGTACCAGCCTGACTAAACATTTTAATATTTTTAGGATCAGCTTTAATTTCGCCTCCTTCTTCATCAAGCACAACATTAAGCTGAGTAGTTTTATTTGTAGGTAGATAAAGATGTTTTCTTATCTTTGGAGGTAATTGGGTCATTACATTTTGTTTCCTTCTACGCAAGAAGCCCATTCTAATCAGCATGGCATTAAGCTCTTCCAAGTGACTATTACCCTTGTAATCTGCACCAAAGTGTGTCATTTTGTAGTCGCAGTAGCGAAGACCGTACTGGTTTTTTGTCACCTTCATATAGTCCTTGAATACACACTTGAGTTGATCTAACAGCTCAAGTGGTCTGGATGGAGTTGCAGTTCCAGAGATCATAATTGCGCGTTTAGATTGTTTAACAAGAGGACGGACAGCTTTTGTTCTTTTTGCCTCTGAATTCTTTATGATGTGACTTTCATCACAAATGATCACCTTAAATTTTTTTTTCCTACTCTTTATTTTTTCAATGAAGGCATCACGAGCCATCAGGTCATAAGAAACAATGTGTACTAGATGGTCATCAAAAAGAATATCATCACTATTCGCACCATCAACAAGATTTATGTTTTTAGCACTCAAGTCAGGTAACCATTTTATAAGTTCCCTCACCCAATTACTCTTAAGTGAACTTGGACATACAACGAGTAGTGGCCAATCACTTCTATAATATTGAGCGATACCTATGGCTTGTATCGTTTTACCCAAGCCCATCTCGTCACCAAGGAATATTCTACCGTTTCTTCTAATACCAAACAAAATACCTTGCCTTTGGAATGGCATGAGTGATTCATTTAGGAATTGAGGAAGGTAATTTAGGCCTTCAACTGTTTCCTCTAATCTAGGTAGTCCTAGTAGGTCTTTTGTAGCTTCAACAGTTTTAAAAACAAAATCAGGTATGGGGACCAGAAATACTTTTCCTGGACAAGAGTTTTGTACGTCTTTTATTAATGCAACCACTTGTTCGTAGTTTTTGAGGTCAAAGTACCAAGTATTCTCTTTCAGACGCGACTTTATAACTAGATCAAATGTCAAGTGCTTTTCTAATTCCTTTTCTATACTCCTCTGGATTTGTATACTTTCCGTGTTGTGCTTTAAAGTTATTGCCGCAGTTTGATTTGCATCAGGTATATTCTCTTCTCCATTGATCAATTCTAATTCAACCACAGATTTCCAACCCTTTGTAGAGTTCGTTTCTGATGCGTCGTTTACGGTGACATATTTGTTGTTTTTAAGTCGAACCCATTTTACTTTTGATTTATCAGTCGCGTCGAAAGTGGTGGCCCTGTTTGTTTCAATACCATGATCATGTGAAGTGTCGCCGCCAGGGGGATAAAGAGTTTTAGAATAGTGTGAACAAAGACTTAAAAAATAAGATTTTGGTCTTATGACGCTTAACAACAATTTATGTCTTAACATTATTTTTAGTCAACTAACCAACTTTTGCGGCGTTGGCTTTCTTTGCAAGTGTCTTCCGTGCTCTCTTACCCAGTTTTGGTTTATCCTCATCCTCTTCTTCCTCTTTTTCTTCTCTAACCCTCTTGTGATAGATCGAGCTCTTATACATTTGTTTGTTATTGGGGTCGACACCAAGTGAGATTAATGCATTAATAGTTTGGACAGAAGAATTGTGAACAGAAGAAGGTTTAAATTGGTTTTCTTGTAAAGAGTAGACAACAAAACTTTCTTTTTGACTGGTTAGCGCCCATAATTCAAAAGTGCTTGTTAATTTCACATCAAAAGCAGCGGCAGGTAGATCCAACACTTGGAATGGCTTGATACTGGTTCCATCAAAGCTGAAAATTTGTATTTGAGGTTTCTGTTCTATGGCCACTGCGATGAGATGAAGAGATCCATTTTGTGCACATGACATTTTCATTGGGATCAGGCTTGTGTCCTCAAGTTGATACTTGCATACAAGTTGGTCCTCTTCTTTTTTGTGTGACCAAATTGACAATACGCGGTCTAAGCTGCTTGAAATAATGTCTAAAAAAGTAAGACTTTTTGTGCTTACAAAACTTACGGTCTTGGTCAATTTGTTTGACAGATGTTATTGCTTCTTTATTTCCCAATAGGTATGTGTGAATAATGTAGCATTCTGGGTATTGAGATACACGAATCTTTTCGTCTCTGTCGCTTGTGATTACATATTTTTGATCTGATGTTTGGAGCATGTCAGTAATGACAGAAATGTGACCTAATCGCAGAGTGGCAGAAGTATAAACAAATGTATCATCTCCTGTTATAGCGCTCGTGTCTAGAGAATAAGCATCTCCATTTTTATCTGCTAACCAAACCTCTTTACCGTCTTGAGTGAAAAATAATCCAGTCAGCTGAAAGTTATTATAATTTATCGCGACGTTGATTCTCACCTTTCTGGTATGTACATAGGTTGCTTTTAGTTTTTGTGTTAAAAAGTCGAACAGGAAGACCTTTTTATTGTTTCCAGCAATCACAAGTGAACTGCCATTTAAGTCAATAAATCCAATATTAGGGTTCTCCTCTGCGTTTTGTTTTTGTGATGTGTTTGTATGGTGGAACACGCAGTCTCCGGACCTAATGTTAAGAAAGTTAATATCGAATAAAACAATGCTTACTTTGAATTGAAAACCTTTGTTTGCTCACCAAAAGCGACGGCGCAGTATTCAGTAGATAAGTGTGTGTGCAAAGCACATTGTGGTAGGGTGTCTGCGATACTCATTTTTGTAAACCTACTTTCCAACAAATCAAAAAGACCAACCCTAACTAACGATGGATGAATTCTGGAGTAACGACCAACAACCCGACCAAGAAGTCGAATACCAAGATTATGACCAACAACAACCTGAATATAATCAAGATCAGGGTTTTCCAGAAGACAACGCGGTCGATAATGTAGATTATTATGAGCCCACTGATGATCAACATGTTCAATACCAAGAACAACCCCAAGAGGAGACAAAGGTAAACCCCATCAGGTACGTCGCGCGGGCTTTGGTATATTAATTATCTTTAGAGAGTTTGAAAAGAAGAGGGCTGAAATGTTGGACGAGAAAGACAAACAAAGTAGAGAAAAGTTCGAAGCACTTAGGGAAGAAGCCAAAAAATTCAAGCAAGAATTTGCCCAAGAGCGCCAAGAACTAAAGGAAGCAAACTCCAAGAAGAATAAAGAAAGCGAATCAATCTTTAAGCAAGGAGTAGAAGCCAACCACGATAATGTCTGGGAGAATGTCATGAAGTATGTTGACTTGTCTCAAAAGAAGTCGGAGGCAGACCAACAATTGGACGACCTTGATGCAGGGCTTTTAAACAAGAGGAAAAATAAGGAGGAAAAGCAACCTCAAAAGTCGACATCACCAACAGCCGAAAACGAATCCAAGAAGAAGAAACAAGAAGAGAAAGTTGAGGAGAAGGACACCACACGCCTCCGCAAGCTTCTAATTCAATTGAAGAATACACGTGCTGACGAATAAATAGTAACACTTGTTTAATTATATTTCATTTTAATAACACAACCGCAAAGGTTTTTCTTACACCCGAATAGTTTGAAGGCTAAACGTTCTTGCATATTTTCTTTATTATGAGTTGCTGATGTAGGTATGCACCTGCACTTTACATTGTACGCGTAAATGTAAAAGTAGCGAGTATAAATAAAGCTGTTTATTAACACACATTGGCTCCATAGAGCATAAAATACACATTTACATTTTGGCCACTACATGTAGTATTGCATAACATCTTGTAGTGATGTGAGAGTTTTGCTAATGTCTCCATGATGCTTCTCTAGCCAGTATTCGTTCAAATCTTGATTGATGAATCCACATCCAGAAAGTGCCGTGTACTGACGATTGTAGCACTCGTGTTGCCCCTGCTGAATGTCCTCCTCTTGGCCGACAGAAAGGTGTTGATATTGCTGGCTTGTGGTAGACATCTGTGCAGTGGTGGTGTGTTGTTTTGGCTTTTAATAAAAGAGTTTGATTAGATCCTAAATTATTATTGGGTATAAGAATGAGATCGGATTTTTACAATCGTATTGTTATTGGCTACTTTTTATAACCGAACAGATTCAAGGAAGCACCTCGGGCTTCAGGATCACTTCAATCACCGGCTTCTCAAACAATCACCTGCCGATCATGGTTTGATTGATTCCAAAAAGAAGCAAATATTGAAAGGCACCACTGCGAAAAATTTTTTCTGGCAGGTCGTAGTTTTGTTTCCTTTGTACTATTTTAAATCGCAATCTCCTTTAAAAGTGTTGTATCTAATATTTGTATCATATTTCAGCATTATCCCCCATTAAACAAACTCTCCCACTCTCTCTTAACAGGAACAGAATGAAACAAAAAATTCAAAACAATTTACAAAATAATTTAAAGAACAGAAATCTGTTTTATTAAGCTTTTAGCTCGCACAAAAATGGTTTGCTATATTCGTTGCCTATTGTTCTCCATTTTCCAGGTACACCGAATTGGTTGCTGTTAATAAAAGAAACATAGTTACCCCAAGACACTGGTGCACCTTCTCCAAAGTTTTGATATGCCCAACTGCGTCTGCTATCCCAGAAGAATGGTGAATTATTGTTTGCACGACTTCCACCAATCCAGAATTCTGCAACGCGTGATGGAACGAAATTCTTAACCCATGAGTTCATCTGCCAAGTCACAATTGAAGCCAAGTAACCTCCTTGACTCCTGCAGAAAGTGCTGGACTGACGGAATGTTGATGGGTTGTTGTAGAATCGATAGCAGAAGCCTTCGTATTTGGTCCACCCACTTGGACAACCGCTTGGTGTAGTCGGTGCAGGTACGCATGCGCATCGATCTCCACCTGGTGCAGATGCAATGCCTGCATCATACCAATGGACTTGACCAGCGGGGCATGTCCAGCATGGTGGTTGAGTGGTTGCTGGTGGAGATGGCACTGGTACTGATACTGAACCTGGTCCAGTTGGGACATTGAAGCAGTCGTATGGTGCTACGCCGCTGCAAATTCCCCAAAAGTTGTTGACGTCGTTTGCGTTGCCATTTCCCTTCCATGGTTCGTTGTTAGAGGCGAATAAGCTGCATGGCAAGTTGTTGCGTGCGCAAAGGTCGATAATTTGTTGATTAACTTGTCTTTGGTTGTTCAAGTTGGCAATACCACATTGTTGACCATTGTAAACGTTTGCTGTGGAGACAATGTCGCCCATACCTTGGCGGTTGCCTGGCCATCCGAATTCAGTAAGGATGACTGGTTTGGGTGAAGCGGCTCTTAGTGCGTTGAATCTGAAGATTGTTTGGTTGGCTGCGTTTGATGCTGGTTGGCAGGGGTACATTCTGGAGTATGTGTTTGACCACCATGGGAAGTCATCGAGACCTACAAAGTCTACTACAGCGGCCAAATCACCAAAGAAGTTGTTGCACGGGTATTCGTCACCACCGCACCATCCTGTGAAGACGTCAATGTAACCGATTGGTTGAGTGACACCAGCGTTTCTTAATTGCCTCACGCATGAAGCGACAGTGTTCTTGACGCCAGTT